>JASTWF010001427.1:0-21281 GCA_030390025.1 Squalus acanthias
CAGGTTGTAAGGGATTCCTGACCCTGCGTGTCTCGTGGCCTGTGAGATTCACGCGGCTCTGTGCAGCCTGTATGTCAGTGCGGGTCTAGGCCTTGCTGCCTGTTCTGGTCTCCAGCCAGTCTGGGAACACTAGACACACCTGTGAGTGGTTCGAATCACTCTCCCTTACGGTTCTAGACACTGGACTTAGATGCGAGAGCAGTAATGGAGATAAAACTCATGTAGACTTGGTTTGAATGGTACGAAATGGAAAATCTTTATTGCATGTTACTTAAGATTATGAAATACATGTCATAAGCACAGATTAATGACAGTACAATCTTACAAACAGTTATATAGTCGATCTTAGGGAAACGAGGAACGAACGGCACAAAATAAATAGGGGCACACATTACAAATATCCTTAATCCTTAAACCCTCCCCTATCAATATCTATCCTAAACTAGATTCGTAGGATTTCGAGACTCATGCTCACCACTCGTGATAACTCGGAGAAATTCCGAATAGCTGATCGGATGTTTTTCACCGCAGCACCCACGTGTCGGTCAGGAGATCTCCTGGTCCCACTTGTTTACTTGCTTCTGCTGCTCCGGCTAGCAGGCTGGACCGTCTGCTGTGGTGAAGACCTGTGTTGGTTGGTTTAACAGGTACTCTTCGAGCACAGTTGTCAATATCGTCGATACGATATGTTTTCACGTTCCAGTTACTTTGGGCACAGTCCAGTTATCATCGATGCAATATGTTTCGTTATAAGTTCGAAGAAGTCTTCCTGGCGAGGAAAACTTGGCTAATCGACCTACAGGCGCGGTCGGGATTTACTGACCGTGGCGATGGATATGGTCTTCCTCTCTTCTCATCTCATCTCATCTTATCTCATCTCGGGCCTTCGGTTCCGCTGCCAGTTACCAACATAGGTCTTCGTTACGCGACACGAGGTAGATCCGAACGGATCAGAAAGTTCAACAGTCTTTTCAGAAGAGGCAACAGGCAAGCAGGAGCGAGCCCAACTACGAGTACACAGGAGCAGCCACGAGGTTACGAATCGACCGGATAAAAGCACAGGAGCAAGAGAGAGAATGGACGGTTTGGAGCCTGCAATTATAGTGCAAAATCTTCCGTTTCCCGCCCAACTATAATGTCCATTCTTTTGTTTAAGGTCTGGCGCTCAAATGTCTTGTATGGGTGATCTCCGTCCTTAATGGGTTTCGGGGCTACTCGTAAATGTCTGAGTACCTGTTAATATTTCTCCCATTGTTAAATCGGTCGGTGTTCTCCCTGGAGGGGTTTGGGGCTTCCAAGTGTCCTGTATAACTACCTGCTAACGGCTCTCTCATCGTAGAGTCGTTGGGATTTTACATATTAATGTCTTTTGGATGGGCCCTTGATTCCTCGGTACAATGGCTTTCCTTTGTACCTGGGAGACCGATTTCAGTATCTATGTGTATACTGCAAACCCATAATGTCTCGTGTATTATCTTCACTGTGCTGAATCTTAATCGATCTTGCACAAATGTTTATTGGAACGCCATCTTGTCTGCCTGTTGAAAAGTCTAGAATGTTCTGTCACGAGGTGCGGTGGCCATTTTACAGGCTGCTTGTGTCCACTTTAAACCTGCCAGCATTCTACTGAAATAAAAGCTGTTTGAACGAAACTTTGTGTTTTCTCCTTATTAATGAAATCGCGATATATTGCGAATTCTACAGTCCCTCCTGTTGATGCGAATAACTCCGCTTATCGTATCAAAAATCATAGTGGTGAGCAATATTATCTCGATTTCTCTCCGAATCCAGTAAATTAATCCCATAATTTTAACTTAGCTAGGGTCTCTGTGTCGTCCTCATTTCCCAAGAAAATTACATTTTATATCACCGTAGGCATTATTTGCCCTTAAACTTACACCACTTGTTTTCCCTCCCGGCGTAACCAGGCCGATGCCTCTCGTATCACCTGTATATTCATCTTTTATTCAGGGAAAGGAGAAACAGAACCCAAAACCAAACAATCATTTTTAACTGTAACACCATCACCAAAATAATCAACACCAACTCTTAAAACATGTCGAGTTCCCAACGTATTTACAATCTCTGAAAATCTTATATGAGTACAGGCTTCCGCGGCGCACGTGGCGAGCGGGAGTGACGCCATTTTCCGATTACACGGTGCTCTCATCGTGCACGCGCACGTAACGTTCTCGCCACTCTCCCGTGTTTTCATGCTTGGTGAGGCGTTTGTCTCTTTTACAATGTACAACCAATAGGTACACTACAATGAAAACTTGGCATACGACTAAAATGTGGGAGGCTATTCTGATCCATGAAGGTACTTCAATATTGGTGAACAGATTCCACCACGGTGGAACTACTATATCCAGAATGTCTGTTCCTATTTCGACAGTTTTCTGCTCTAATGTATAAAAATGTTTCTGTGATACCGCGACGGCTTTCAAAAGCTTGGTGAGGTGTTCAGGGAGAGGGGGAATGAGGTATCCAAAATGCGCGACGAATCGCTGCAAGTCGGTGAAATTCTCTTTTACTGTGAGATGAACAGTGGATGGTTCAGGGATTGGGATAATTCGCTGTTGTGCTACTTGAACTTCCGCCCTGGGTTTAAAACAGAAACTGCTGTCACTCACCGGACACCGGCTACGGTTTCCATGCTGGTAGTGTTGCGCTGCAGTGGTAACACAATATGTTCCACCCCCGATGTATGCTACCTGCGGAGGCACATGATCTTGTGCCATTGCCTCCATGGTGCAATTCATGGACTTGGCGCCAGTCGTTCTGAACCCGCACTGTGGTGTTAAAAAGGCATTCAAGTGCTGGGGGCACAGTATTATGTGTGCTCCCCTGCCACGACAACCAGAGAGATCTGTACCTGTCATCGTTTGCTCCCAGCGGATGACGTAAGGTGGAACCGCTGCATAACGAATGTGGGCTCCCCCCTGAATGACACCGATGTTCTCTACCCGATATACCGGGGCGGGTTTTGCTGTGTCGCCCAAAACCGGCATACGTAAAACTATACCCATGATGGTATGGTTCGATCGTCCACAGTCCACGGGGACTGGGTATGCTTCTGAAGCTAGCCTGAGCTGGCACGGGCTTAATGCGTTCTGAAAAGGGTGGAGCGCCCGTAGGTGTTTGTTACTTATCCAGGACGGAACCAAACCTTGTTTTAAATCCTCCAAATTACTGCGGCCCTCGCCCAGTAACCACGCCCCGTAAAGCACGCACACCTCGTTCTGCGCAGCTTGATCGGATGCATTCCGATCTTCCCTAATCAGGGCATTTACCGTCTTTGCATGTTTCTCCAACTCTGCTATAATTGCCTTTAAATGGAGGGTCATGGCTTGGTCCTCGTGTAGACCCGACCCTACCACTTTATTCTCATCTGTTAGAATGTCCTTTAATTGTGTCTTTAAACCATTAATTTGGGTCTGCAGCTCCACACTGTCTAGAGCGTTGACCACAGATGTACCTGTGTTAAAAGCAGTGAACGCATCGTTCACCAAACCCCTTCTTTGCCTCCCTACTTGATCCAAAACTTCCTGTGGCGCGGTGTACAAACTTGTTTTATCAATTTCCGCGAAATCGAATTCGTAAAATTGTCTGAACATCTTGGTCAACAGGACCTGGTACAACTGTTCCGTCTTTTTGGGGCACCACTCTGGTAACCGTACCTCAGTGAGATTTAAAATCACCGAGGCCACCGCGTAATGTACCCCCTGAAATAGTATCTGGTCTGTGGGGACCAGTACCAAACCATTCCCGGGTCCCTTACTAGCTTTAGGGCACCCTTCTTCCTCAGCTAGAACCACCGGAATCGTGGGCGGGGCTTTGCGTGGGCGCGTAATGAGCTCAGTGGCATTTACTGGGATCGGGGAGAATGGGGCTCCGCACCCCCTGGTGCTCGCATCCCACCTCATCCCCTGTCCGTTATCCTGCCATTGATTAATAAAAAATATGGAGATGCCTTTGGGGCAAACGTACTTTGACCCCCACATACATACATAAATTCCCTCATCCGGTTCCCACCATTTGTCCCAACAGACTTTCACTTGTCCGTCTGTCCCCGTAATTGTCCGATGGGTATTATTACCCAGTCGTTCCCACTCGACCGAAGAGTTTCTCATAGTTTTGCTCAGCTTTCGCAGCCACCACCATCGGCTCAATGGGACCTTCCCACTACAAGTCAAACAAATCCGTTTGCCGACGGTGACGCTGATCCTGGGTGCGATGATCCTTACTTTGGGGCACAGTAAAGAAGTCTCTTTGTAGGCAAACCCCGATGTGCTGGAATACTCCGTTGAGTTCGTTCCCAGCCATCCTGGCCACCTTCCCTTGTGGAAATAGGTGCTGGTCTCCTCTGCCTCCCGTCTTCCGGTCCCATCCACCGCGATGGGGGCCGTGTCCCCGGAACATCCAAACACCACGACATCCTTGGTGCGGCCTCGATAGGCCAATCCACATCCGATTGCCACGAGCAATACTAGAATTCGTTCCATCCTTCCTTGGTTCCTGTGATCAGATAGAATGAGGTAGCCAGCCTCGCAAGAGTCTCTGGCTTTTGTGAAGGGTGAGCGGGTCCCCTGACCTCGCCTCACGTAAACTTCAACGTTCGCTGAATAAACTTCAACTAAACCTATCTTTAAAACTCCCATCATTTTATCGTTTTCTGTTAAAAACACTACAAACTTAACCTTATTAAAACTATAAACTTAACCTTGAACTATAAACTTAAAACTTAAAACTATAACTTTACAGTGCCGCCCGTTCTCAGGGCGGCCCCTTTAAATTCTGAGAAGGCTGCTGCGAGCTCTTCCTTACGGTGGGAGGGCACTGACCCTTCCCTCTGATCTGCCGCAGCCTGTTGCTGCGCTGACCCTTCCCTCTGATCTGCCGCAGCCTGTTACTGCTGCGATGTGGCCGGTCTGTATCTGGGTTATCTTAACCTTAAATTTCCGCCTTGGGGCAGTCTGGGGACATGACCACATCCTCCTGGGCTGGGGTTCTCTACTTGACCTACGGGGAGTTGCTATGGGCGGGGGTTCCGTGACGGACGGACCGGGTTCCGAGACCTCCATCGGGATGACCTGGGGTTCCATCACAGTCGCCGGCTCCGCCTCCGCTGACTCCGCCTCCCTAACCTCGGGGCTGGCAGTTCGTGGCTCCGCCCTGCTCGGCCCAGCAGGCGGCCCTTCACTCGTGATCTCTGCCTCCCCTGAGGACTGGACGTTCAAAGCGGGCGGCCACATCTCTGGGAGCCACACCGGTACTCTCTGTGCTCCCATAGCGGCTGGCCCTGCCTCCTCTAGCTCCTCCCTCCTGTCTTCGGGACCTGCAGCTCGTGTGTCCACCCTGTGTGGGTCTCTACCTGCAGCCCCCGTCCCCTCCATATCGTAAAAGGGACCGTTCCTCCGAAACCACCCGTCGTCATCACTATCCTCATCTGCACTATCCTCATCTGACCCGGGTACCCTGAATTCTTCCTCATCTAACCCCCAATTCCAGAAAAACGCTGCATGATCGTCCGGGATGTCCCTTCCCCTGATGCAAGCTGCTATGCCTGCCTGTGTGCCTTGTGGTCCTACTGTAAGGGATTCTCTCCTGACCCTGCGTGTCTCGTAGCCTGTGAGATTCACGCGGCTCTGTGCAGCCTGTATGTCAGTGCGGGTCTAGGCCTGGTCTCCAGCCAGTCTGGGAACACTAGACACCCCTGTGAGTGGTTCGAATCACTCTCCCTTACGGTTCTAGACACTGGACTTAGATGCGAGAGCAGTAATGGAGATAAAACTCATGTAGACTTGGTTTGAACGGTACGAAATGGAAAATCTTTATTGCATGATACTTAAAATTATGAAATACATGTCATATGCACAGATTAATGACAGTACAATCTTACAAACAGTTATAATCACTCTTAGGGAAACGAGGAACGAACGGCACAACGTAAATAGGGCACACATTACAAATATCCTTAATCTTTAACCCTCCCCTATCAATAGCTATCCTAAACTAGCTGCGTAGGATCCCGAGACTCATGCTCACCACTCGTAATAACTCGGAGAAATCCCGAATAGCTGATCGGATGTTTTTCACCGCAGCACCCACGTGTTGGTCAGGAGATCTCCTGGTCCCACTTGTTTACTGCTTTTGCTGCTCGGTCAGTCGGCTGGACCGTCCGCTGTAGTGAAGACCTCTGTTGGTTGGATACAAGGTATGGTGGAGCACCGTTGTCAATATCGCTGATACGATGTGTTTGCACAGTCCAGTTATCATCGATGCAATATGTCTTGTTAAAGAAGAAAACTTCCTGTCGAGAAGACTTGGCTGATCGACCTACAGGCGCGGTCGGGATCTACTGACCGTGGCGATGGATAAGGTCTTCTTCTCTTCTCCTCTCATCTCATCTCATCTCATCTCATCCCGGGCCTTCGGTTCCGCTGCCAGCTACCAACATAGGTCTTTGCAACAGTCTTTTACACAGGAGCAGCCACGATGATAACAGCAACAAGCGGCAAGAGTCAAGAACACGAGGCAAGAGCAAGAGCAAGAGGCCAGAGAGCGAATGGACGGTTTGGGGCCTGCAATTATAGTGCACAGTTCTTCCGTTTCCCGCCCAACTACAATGTCCATTCTTTTGTTTACGGTTTGGCGCCCAAAATGTCCTGTATGGGTGATCTCTGTCCTTAATGGGTTTCGGGGCTACTCCTGAATGTTTGAGTACCTGCTAATATTTCTCCCATTGTTAAATCGGTCGGTGTTCCCCCTGGAGGGGTTTGGGGCTTCCAAGTGTCCTGTATAACTACCTACTAACGGCTCTCTCATCGTAGAGCCGTTGGGAGTTTACATATTAATGTCCTTTGGATGGGCCCTTGATGGCTTTCCTTTGTACCTGGGAGACCGATCCCAGTATCGATGTTTATACTGTAAACCCATAATGTCCTGTGTATTGTCTTCACTGTGCTGAATCGTTATCGATCCTGCAAAAATGTTTATTGGAACGCCATCTTGTCTGCCTGCTGAAAAGTCTAGAATGTTCTGTCACGAGGTGCGGCGGCCATTTTACAGGCTGCTTGTGTCCAATTTAAACCTGACAGCATTCCGCTGAAATAAAAGCTGTTTTGAACGAAACTTTGTGTTTTCTCCTCATTAAAATGAAATCGCGATAATTGCGAATTCTACACTACCTGGGGCTGTGCTTTCCCATTGGCGGGATTTACCCCTGTAGTTTTCCCCTGCGCACCTGTACAGTTTGCATTGGTTTACATCCTCATACTCCCGGCTTTTGGCTACCCTGTAGGCTGCTTTTATCTCTCTAAGCTGCTCTTTTAGCCTGAGCACGTCTAACTTTCCCATTGCTCGGGCATTCTCCTCCCGCAGGGCCTGCTCTCTAAGCTGCCCTTCCAGCCCATCTATTTTCCCTATTAAGCGGGCGTTCTCCTCCCGCAAGGCCTGCTCTTTTAACCTGGCCTCCTCACCGCAGACCCCCTCCTGTGCGTGTCTTTTAAAAGGACACAGGTAGGCAGGCTGCGTGGGCTCTAGTCATTGGGTACTATTAGACGGTCCTGCGGCACCTACGGGGCCGGTTGCGACCGCCACCTGTCACGCATTCAAAACCAGCTTGCGCATGGCTCCTAACACTGCTTCGAGGTCGTCGGGAGGGGTGGGTGCCTTGGCTTCCTTAGCCGGGACAGGCGCCTGGGCTCGGACCGCGGGATTTTTATCCTTGGAATCCTTCCAAGGGTTCCTGCAATGCTTGCGCCAGTGCCCTGTCTTCCCACACCCGTAACAAGCATTACTTGCCTGTGGGGCGCGATTACCCTCCTGATGCCACTCTCTTTGATACGGGGCTGCGGGTCGTACCTCATGTACTCTTCCCTTAAGGGGACGTGTTGCCATACCCCTTATATTGCGATAACCTAACGTGAGTCGATTCAAGACCGACTCTTCCGTAATGTTGGGGTCATTGGGATCAAACCATGCTTTTGCCTGCTCTCTGACGGCTGGTAAACTGTTGGCTATTATGCACCTAAGCCAATGAGTTAAAGCTAAACCTTCCACATCTTCGCGCTCGGGCGCACCTAGACAGCTGCGCTCATATACTGGCCACAGCCTGTCGGCAAAAACCTTCGGGGGTTCTCCCTCCATCTGCACTGTCTGTCCCACTCTAGCAAACGGACCTTCGTCGTTCGCCCCCAACACTTCCAGGACCTCATTCTTTAATTCCTCATAACTCTTGGTTCCCCTCTTGCTCTCGCCTGAGAGACACTGAAGGACCGAGCTGTCTAATGAGAACAGCAGCATTTTTGCTGTCTCCCCATCATCGCAGCCGTTAATGGCTGCGGCTTGCTCAACTTCTCTGAAATGTACGGAAGGGTCGTCTGCCTCGGTCAGCTTCCGTACGTGATTTATCATAGCTCTCAGCTGATGTGAACTGTGAGGCAACACCAGCTGTCCGAGGAGATCCCCCGGTTCTTCCCCACCGTTTCTGCTTGGGCCCCTTTTAATACCCGTTACTGGATACAACGATCCCTTTTCTACTTCCTTTTCAATGGGCTCTTTTGTTTCTTCCATTGCTTCCTCCCTAACCCAGGTTTCTGAATAGCTGGGTGGCGCGGAGGGCGCAGTGGCTACTACTTCTTCTGCTTTACTTGGTGGGGATTTTCTAAATCTCTCATTTACTAGCGGCTGGTGCGCCGACGGATTGATAAGGCACACCATGCCGTTCGCATTGTTCACGGCCCTTTTGAGGTGCTCTATCTCCCTTTGGCAGGCGCTATGATCGGCTCCCTGAAACTTATCCTCAAGGGCCAACTTATATGCCGCCCTAACCCCCATTAAGCTCTCTTCTTGAGTTCTTATCTGGGCAGCTTGGCGGTTACATCTTTCCTTTAACCTGCTCTCATTCAATTTTGCCTCAGTGACCTGGCACTCGAGATAATCTATCCTTGTTTTAAGGTGACTGGAGACTTCCTGGCTTTCTTGGTGTAACTCATTTAAATTCTTAATGAGCACCTCCCCTCCAGAAACCTTCTCCTCCATTTCTCCCTCTAAATGACTGATTCGAGCTACTAGCGCTGTAATGGTCTGGTTGGAAATCTGAACCTGCCTTTTGTAACACATAAGCCAGACTGCTTTCTCAAGTGTCTTTTTATGTTCTTTACTATCTGTCCACCTTTCAGCTGCCTCTAGTGGGCTCTTATCCGCTAACAATTCACTTATCCATTTCTTAGTTAGATTAACCTTTCCAAACACATAATCCGCTATCTTTTCTTGCATAACATTTCGTACAGTCATTCCAAAATCTAACACACTACCCTCTCGCTGCCAGTGTCCTGCCGCGGTCGCCATTTTCTGTAAGGGATTCCTGACCCTGCGTGTCTCGTGGCCTGTGGGATTCACGCGGCTCTGTGCAGTCTGTATGTCAGTGCGGGTCTAGGCCTTGCTGCCTGTTCTGGTCTCCAGCCAGTCTGGGAACACTAGACACACCTGTGAGTGGTTCGAATCACTCTCCCTTACGGTTCTAGACACTGGACTTAGATGCGAGAGCAGTAATGGAGATAAAACTCATGTAGACTTGGTTTGAATGGTACGAAATGGAAAATCTTTATTGCATGTTACTTAAGATTATGAAATACATGTCATAAGCACAGATTAATGACAGTACAATCTTACAAACAGTTATATAGTCGATCTTAGGGAAACGAGGAACGAACGGCACAAAATAAATAGGGGCACACATTACAAATATCCTTAATCCTTAAACCCTCCCCTATCAATATCTATCCTAAACTAGATTCGTAGGATTTCGAGACTCATGCTCACCACTCGTGATAACTCGGAGAAATTCCGAATAGCTGATCGGATGTTTTTCACCGCAGCACCCACGTGTCGGTCAGGAGATCTCCTGGTCCCAGTTGTTTACTTGCTTCTGCTGCTCCGGCTAGCAGGCTGGACCGTCTGCTGTGGTGAAGACCTGTGTTGGTTGGTTTAACAGGTACTCTTCGAGCACAGTTGTCAATATCGTCGATACGATATGTTTTCACGTTCCAGTTACTTTGGGCACAGTCCAGTTATCATCGATGCAATATGTTTCGTTATAAGTTCGAAGAAGTCTTCCTGGCGAGGAAAACTTGGCTAATCGACCTACAGGCGCGGTCGGGATTTACTGACCGTGGCGATGGATATGGTCTTCCTCTCTTCTCATCTCATCTCATCTTATCTCATCTCGGGCCTTCGGTTCCGCTGCCAGTTACCAACATAGGTCTTCGTTACGCGACACGAGGTAGATCCGAACGGATCAGAAAGTTCAACAGTCTTTTCAGAAGAGGCAACAGGCAAGCAGGAGCGAGCCCAACTACGAGTACACAGGAGCAGCCACGAGGTTACGAATCGACCGGATAAAAGCACAGGAGCAAGAGAGAGAATGGACGGTTTGGAGCCTGCAATTATAGTGCAAAATCTTCCGTTTCCCGCCCAACTATAATGTCCATTCTTTTGTTTAAGGTCTGGCGCTCAAATGTCTTGTATGGGTGATCTCCGTCCTTAATGGGTTTCGGGGCTACTCGTAAATGTCTGAGTACCTGTTAATATTTCTCCCATTGTTAAATCGGTCGGTGTTCTCCCTGGAGGGGTTTGGGGCTTCCAAGTGTCCTGTATAACTACCTGCTAACGGCTCTCTCATCGTAGAGTCGTTGGGATTTTACATATTAATGTCTTTTGGATGGGCCCTTGATTCCTCGGTACAATGGCTTTCCTTTGTACCTGGGAGACCGATTTCAGTATCTATGTGTATACTGCAAACCCATAATGTCTCGTGTATTATCTTCACTGTGCTGAATCTTAATCGATCTTGCACAAATGTTTATTGGAACGCCATCTTGTCTGCCTGTTGAAAAGTCTAGAATGTTCTGTCACGAGGTGCGGTGGCCATTTTACAGGCTGCTTGTGTCCACTTTAAACCTGCCAGCATTCTACTGAAATAAAAGCTGTTTGAACGAAACTTTGTGTTTTCTCCTTATTAATGAAATCGCGATATATTGCGAATTCTACAGGGTTCAATTACGAGGAGAGGAGAGATTACACAAACTAGGGTTGTGTTCCCTAGAATTTAGAAGGTTAAGTGGCGATCTGATCGAAGTTTTCAAGATATTAAGTGGAACTGATAGGGTAGAGAGAGAGAGAGAAACTATTTCCGCTGGTTGGGGATTCTAGGACTAGGGGCATAGTCTAAAAATTAGAGCCAGACCTTTCAGGAGTGAAGTTAGGAAACACTTCTACACACAAAGGGTGGGAGAAGTTTGGAACTCTCTTCCGCAAATGGCAATTGATGCTGGATCAATTGTTAATTTTAAATCGGAGATTGATAGATTTTTGTTAACCAAAGGTATTAAGGGATATGGGCCAAAGGCGGGTATATGGAGTTAGGTCACAGATCAGCCCATGATCTCATTGAATGGCGGAACAGGCTTGAGGGGCTGAATGGGCCTCCTCCTGTTCCTGTGTAACAGGCTCGAGGGGCTGAATGGGCCTCCTCCTGTTCCTGTGTAACAGGCTCGAGGGGGCTGAATGGGCCTCCTCCTGTTCCTGTGTGACAGGCTCGAGGGGCTGAATGGGCCTCCTCCTGTTCCTATGTAATAGGCTCGAGGGGCTGAATGGGCCTCCTCCTGTTCCTGTGTAACAGGCTCGAGGGGCTGAATGGGCCTCCGCCTGTTCCTGTGTAACAGGCTCGAGGGACTGAATGGGCCTCCTCCTGTTCCTGTGTAACAGGCTCGAGGGGGCTGAATGGGCCTCCTCCTGTTCCTGTGTAACAGGCTCGAGGGGCTGAATGGGCCTCCTCCTGTTCCTGTTACACAGGCTCGAGGGACTGAATGGGCCTCCTCCTGTTCCTGTGTAACAGGCTCGAGGGGGCTGAATGGGCCTCCTCCTGTTCCTGTGTAACAGGCTCAAGGGGCTGAATGGGCCTCCTCCTGTTCCTGTGTAACAGGCTCGAGGGGGCTGAATGGGCCTCTTCCTGTTCCTGTGTAACAGGCTCGAGGGTGGCTGAATGGGCCTCTTCCTGTTCCTGTGTAACAGGCTCGAGGGGCTGAATGGGCCTCCTCCTGTTCCTGTGTAACAGGCTCGAGGGGCTGAATGGGCCTCCTCCTGTTTCTATGTTCCATGGTAGGGTAGAGTGTACTTGGGCTATGGGTGGAGATTAAATGGGTGGGTAGAGTCCATGATAGGGGAGAGTGTACATGGGCTGTGGGAGGAGATTAAATGTGTCGGTAGAGTCCGTGGTAGGGGAGAGTGTACATGGGCTGTGGGAGGAGATTCAATGCGTGGGGAGAGTCCGTGATAGGGGAGAGTGTACATGGGCTGTGGGAGGAGATTCAATGGGTGGGTAGAGTCCATGATAGGGGAGAGTGTGCACGGGCTGTGGGAGGAGATTAAATGCGTGGGGAGAGTCCGTGATAGGGGAGAGTGTGCACGGGCTGTGGAAGATTGAATGGGGAGAGTCCGTGATAGGGGAGAGTGTACATGGGCTGTGGGAGGAGATTAAATGCGTGGGGAGAGTCCGTGATAGGGGAGAGTGGACATGCCCTGTGGGAGGAGATTCAATGGGTGGGTAGAGTCCATGATAGGGGAGAGTGTGCACGGGCTGTGGAAGATTGAATGGGGAGAGTCCGTGATAGGGGAGAGTGTACATGGGCTGTGGGAGGAGATTCAATGGGTGGGTAGAGTCCATGATAGGGGAGAGTGTGCATGGGCTGTGGAAGATTGAATGGGGAGAGTCCGTGATAGGGGAGCGTGTACATGGGCTGTGGGAGATTGAATGGGGAGAGTCCGTGATAGGGGAGAGTGTACATGGACTGTGGGAGATTGAATGGGGAGAGTCCGTGATAGGGGAGCGTGTACATGGGCTGTGGGAGGAGATTAAATGCGTGGGGAGAGTCCGTGATAGGGGAGAGTGGACATGCCCTGTGGGA
The DNA here is from genome assembly GCA_030390025.1 of Squalus acanthias. Taxonomy (NCBI): domain Eukaryota; kingdom Metazoa; phylum Chordata; class Chondrichthyes; order Squaliformes; family Squalidae; genus Squalus; species Squalus acanthias. The sequence goes on from JASTWF010001427.1 coordinate 12,972, forward strand.
GGAGATTCAATGGGTGGGTAGAGTCCATGATAGGGGAGAGTGTGCACGGGCTGTGGAAGATTGAATGGGGAGAGTCCGTGATAGGGGAGAGTGTACATGGGCTGTGGGAGGAGATTCAATGGGTGGGTAGAGTCCATGATAGGGGAGAGTGTGCATGGGCTGTGGAAGATTGAATGGGGAGAGTCCGTGATAGGGGAGCGTGTACATGGGCTGTGGGAGATTGAATGGGGAGAGTCCGTGATAGGGGAGAGTGTACATGGACTGTGGGAGATTGAATGGGGAGAGTCCGTGATAGGGGAGCGTGTACATGGGCTGTGGAAGATTGAATGGGTAGAGTCCATGATAGGGGAGAGTGTGCACGGGCTGTGGAAGATTGAATGGGGAGAGTCCGTGATAGGGGAGAGTGTCCATGGGCTGTGGAAGATTGAATGGGTAGAGTCCATGATAGGGGAGAGTGTACATGGGCTGTGGGAGGAGATTCAATGGGTGGGGAGAGTCCGTGATAGGGGAGAGTGTCCATGGGCTGTGGAAGATTGAATGGGGAGAGTCCGTGATAGGGGAGAGTGTACATGGGCTGTGGGAGATTGAATGGGGAGAGTCCGTGATAGGGGAGCGTGTACACGGGCTGTGGGAGATTGAATGGGGAGAGTCTGTGATAGGGGAGTGTGTACACGGGCTGTGGGAGATTGAATGGGGAGAGTCCGTGATAGGGGAGAGTGTCCATGGGCTGTGGAAGATTGAATGGGGAGAGTCCGTGATAGGGGAGCGTGTACATGGGCTGTGGAAGGAGATTGAATGGGGAGAGTCCGTGATAGGGGAGCGTGTCCATGGGCTGTGGGAGGAGATTGAATGGGGAGAGTCCGTGATAGGGGAGCGTGTCCATGGGCTGTGGGAGGAGATTGAATGGGGAGAGTCCGTGATAGGGGAGCGTGTCCATGGGCTGTGGGAGGAGCTGGCTGCTTATTGGCCTTTACCTCTTTGGCTCCTTTCAGTTCCTCTGCTCCCCAAGCCCGGTTCTTGCCAGGCTGTCACTGTCAGTTGCCACCTTCTGTTTCAGGAGAGTATTTCAGCTGTGCCCGGAAACCTGAAGGAAGGATTCTCCCTCTCGCACTCCTAAACTCCCCTCTCTTTAAAGAAACCGGGATTGCGCGCCCGGGCAGGCTCCACGCTTTCACCTCAAGAACCTGGGGGGCCCACCCACTGGCCAAGGGACCCCATGTCCCCAAATCTAGTCCAGAACGATGGGATGAAGCTCTCCTCTCGCACCAGCCCCAGGGCGTTGACTTTACAACACAGGAACAGGCCATTCGGCCCAACCAGTCCATGCCGGCGTTTATGCTCCACTCGAGCCTCCTCCCGTCTTTCCTCATCTAACTCTATCAGCGTAACCCTCTATTCCCTTCTCCCACATGTGTTTATCCAGCTTCCCCTTAAATACATCGACACTATTCGCCTCAACCACTCCCTGTGGGAGCGAGTTCCACATTCTCACCGCTCTCTGGGGAAAGAAGTTTCTTCTGAATTCCCTATTGGATTTATTAGTGACTATCTTATATTGATGGCCTCCAGTTATGCTCTTCCCCACAAGTGGAAACACTCTGGGCTGGATTCTCATTGAACCGTGGAGGCGGGTTTGGAGGCGTGTGGGGGGGTTAAATTTGCGAAAACTGGCGGGCGGGCACAAGTCCGCCTCCATCCCGCCTCCACGCAATTTTCATTAAATCGTGTCTGCTGGTCCCGACTCCGTCCCGCCTCTAAGAGATGGGATAGGCTGTTAAGGCCCTTAACAAGCACTAAATTGCCTCTATAATGCCATTTTGAAAGGCCTTTGTGATTTTAACCCTTGTTGTACGTGAAGCACGCCTGTTCTGAAACACGATTGTGAAACCTGGCGGGGGCACATTTGGCTGGATCAATCTATATATCTGCTGGATTATCTATCTATCTATCTATCTATCTGCTGGATTATCTATCTATCTATCTATATATCTGCTGGATTATCTATCTATCTATCTATATATATATCTGCTGGATTCTCTATCAATCTATCTATCAATCTATCTATCTATCTGCTGGATTACGTATCTATCTATCTATATATCTGCTGGATTATGTATCTATCTATCTATATATCTGCTGGATTATCTATCTATCTATCTATTTATATATCTGCTGGATTATCTATATCTATCTATATATCTGCTGGATTATCTATCTATCGATATATCTGTTGGATTATCTATCTATCTATCTATCTATATATCTGCTGGATTATCTATCTATCTATCTATATATCTGCTGGATTATCTATCCATCTATCTATCTATATATCTGATGGATTATCTATCTATCTATATATCTGCTGGATTATCTATCTATCTATCTATCTATATATCTGCTGGATTATCTATCTATCTATCTATATATCTGCTGGATTATCTATCTATCTATCTATATATCTGATGGATTATCTATCTATCTATCTATATATCTGCTGGATTATCTATCTATCTATCTATATATCTGCTGGATTATCTATCTATCTATCTATCTATATATCTGCTGGATTATCTATCTATCTATATATCTATATATCTGCTGGATTATCTATCTATCTATATATCTGCTGAATTATCTATCTATCTATATATCTGATGGATTATCTATCTATCTATATATCTATATATCTGCTGGATTATCTATCTATCTATACATCTATATATCTGCTGGATTATCTATTTATCTATCTATCTATCTATCTATATATCTGCTGGATTATCTATCTATCTATATATCTGATGGATTATCTATCTATCTATCTATCTATCTGATGGATTATCTATCTATCTATATATCTGATGGATTATCTATCTATCTATCTATCTCTCTATCTATCTATCTGCTGGATTATCTATCTATCTATCTATCTCTCTATCTATATATCTGCTGGATTATCTATCTATCTATCTATCTATATATCTGCTGGATTATCTATCTATCTATCTATATATCTGCTGGATTATCTATCTATCTATCTATATATCTGCTGGATTATCTATCTATCTATCTATCTCTCTATCTATCTATCTGCTGGATTATCTATCTATCTATCTATCTATCTATATATCTGATGGATTATCTATCTATCTCTCTATCTCTCTATCTATATATCTGCTGGATTATCTATCTATCTATCTATCTCTATCTATCTATCTGCTGGATTATCTATCTATCTATCTATCTATATATCTGCTGGATTATCTAACTATCTATCTCTCTATCTATATATCTGATGGATTATCTATCTATATATCTATATATCTGCTGGATTATCTATCTATCTATATATCTGCTGGATTATCTATCTATCTATCTATCTGATGGATTATCTATCTATCTATCTATCTGATGGATTATCTATCTATCTCTCTATCTCTCTATCTATCTATCTGCTGGATTATCTATCTATCTCTCTATCTCTCTATCTCTCTATCTGCTGGATTATCTATCTATCTCTCTATCTCTCTATCTATCTATCTGCTGGATTATCTATCTATCTATCTGCTGGATTATCTATCTATCTATCTATCTATATATCTGATGGATTATCTATCTATCTCGCTATCTCTCTATCTATATATCTGCTGGATTATCTATCTATCTATCTATCTCTCTATCTATATATCTGCTGGATTATCTATCTATATTACTATATATCTGCTGAATTATCTATCTATATATCTATATATCTGCTGGATTATCTATCTATATATCTATCTATCTGCTGGATTATCTATCTATATATTTATCTATCTGCTGAATTATCTATCTATATATCTATCTATCTGCTGAATTATCTATCTATATATCTATCTATCTGCTGGATTATCTATCTATATATCTCTCTATCTGCTGGATTATCTATCTATATATCTATCTATCTGCTGGATTATCTATCTATATATCTCTCTATCTGCTGGATTATCTATCTATATATCTCTCTATCTGCTGGATTATCTATCTATATATCTATCTATCTGCTGGATTATCTATCTATATATCTCTCTATCTGCTGGATTATCTATCTATATATCTCTCTATCTGCTGGATTATCTATCTATATATCTCTCTATCTGCTGGATTATCTATCTATATATCTATCTATCTGCTGGATTATCTATCTATATATCTATCTATCTGCTGGATTATCTATCTATATATCTCTCTATCTGCTGGATTATCTATCTATATATCTCTCTATCTGCTGGATTATCTATCTATCTCTCTCTCTATCTGCTGGATTATCTATCTATCTCTCTCTCTATCTGCTGGATTATCTATCTAGCTCTCTCTCTATCTGCTGGATTATCTATCTATCTCTCTCTCTATCTGCTGGATTATCTCTCTCTCTCTCTATCTGCTGGATTCTCTCTCTCTCTCTCTATCTGCTGGATTATCTCTCTCTCTCTCTCTATCTGCTGGATTCTCTCTCTCTCTCTCTCTCTCTCTCTATCTGCTGGATTCTCTCTCTCTCTCTCTCTCTCTATCTGCTGGATTCTCTCTCTCTCTCTCTCTCTCTATCTGCTGGATTCTCTCTCTCTCTCTCTCTCTCTCTCTCTCTATCTGCTGGATTCTCTCTCTCTCTCTCTATCTGCTGGATTCTCTCTCTCTCTCTCTCTCTATCTATCTGCTGGATTCTCTCTCTCTCTCTCTCTATCTGCTGGATTCTCTCTCTCTCTCTCTCTCTCTCTATCTGCTGGATTCTCTCTCTCTCTCTCTCTCTCTATCTGCTGGATTCTCTCTCTCTCTCTCTCTCTATCTGCTGGATTCTCTCTCTCTCTTCTCTCTCTATCTGCTGGATTCTCTCTCTCTCTCTCTCTCTCTCTATCTGCTGGATTCTCTCTCTCTCTCTCTCTCTCTATCTGCTGGATTCTCTCTCTCTCTCTCTCTCTCTCTCTATCTGCTGGATTCTCTCTCTCTCTCTCTCTCTATCTGCTGGATTCTCTCTCTCTCTCTCTCTATCTGCTGGATTCTCTCTCTCTCTCTCTCTCTCTCTATCTGCTGGATTCTCTCTCTCTCTCTCTCTCTCTCTATCTGCTGGATTCTCTCTCTCTCTCTCTCTCTATCTGCTGGATTCTCTCTCTCTCTCTCTCTCTCTATCTGCTGGATTCTCTCTCTCTCTCTCTCTCTATCTGCTGGATTCTCTCTCTCTCTCTCTCTCTCTATCTGCTGGATTCTCTCTCTCTCTCTCTCTCTCTCTATCTGCTGGATTCTCTCTCTCTCTCTCTCTCTCTATCTGCTGGATTCTCTCTCTCTCTCTCTCTCTATCTGCTGGATTCTCTCTCTCTCTCTCTCTCTCTCTATCTGCTGGATTCTCTCTCTCTCTCTCTCTATCTGCTGGATTCTCTCTCTCTCTCTCTCTCTATCTGCTGGATTCTCTCTCTCTCTCTCTCTCTCTATCTGCTGGATTCTCTCTCTCTCTCTCTCTCTCTATCTGCTGGATTCTCTCTCTCTCTCTCTCTCTCTATCTGCTGGATTCTCTCTCTCTCTCTCTCTCTATCTGCTGGATTCTCTCTCTCTCTCTCTCTCTCTATCTGCTGGATTCTCTCTCTCTCTCTCTCTCTCTATCTGCTGGATTCTCTCTCTCTCTCTCTATCTGCTGGATTCTCTCTCTCTCTCTCTCTCTATCTGCTGGATTATCTCTCTCTCTCTCTCTCTATCTGCTGGATTCTCTCTCTCTCTCTCTCTCTCTCTATCTGCTGGATTCTCTCTCTCTCTCTCTCTCTCTCTATCTGCTGGATTCTCTCTCTCTCTCTCTCTCTATCTGCTGGATTCTCTCTCTCTCTCTCTCTATCTGCTGGATTCTCTCTCTCTCTCTCTCTCTCTCTCATCTGCTGGATTCTCTCTCTCTCTCTCTCTCTCTATCTGCTGGATTCTCTCTCTCTCTCTCTCTCTCTCTCTCTATCTGCTGGATTCTCCTCTCTCTCTCTCTCTCTCTATCTGCTGGATTCTCTCTCTCTCTCTCTCTCTCTATCTGCTGGATTCTCTCTCTCTCTCTCTCTCTCTATCTGCTGGATTCTCTCTCTCTCTCTCTCTCTCTCTATCTGCTGGATTCTCTCTCTCTCTCTCTCTCTCTATCTGCTGGATTCTCTCTCTCTCTCTCTCTCTCTATCTGCTGGATTCTCTCTCTCTCTCTCTCTCTCTATCTGCTGGATCTCTCTCTCTCTCTCTCTCTCTCTATCTGCTGGATTCTCTCTCTCTCTCTCTCTATCTGCTGGATTCTCTCTCTCTCTCTCTCTCTATCTGCTGGATTCTCTCTCTCTCTCTCTCTCTCTATCTGCTGGATTCTCTCTCTCTCTCTCTCTCTCTATCTGCTGGATTCTCTCTCTCTCTCTCTCTCTCTATCTGCTGGATTCTCTCTCTCTCTCTCTCTCTCTCTATCTGCTGGATTCTCTCTCTCTCTCTCTCTCTATCTGCTGGATTCTCTCTCTCTCTCTCTCTCTATCTGCTGGATTCTCTCTCTCTCTCTCTCTCTCTCTATCTGCTGGATTATCTATCTATCTCTCTCTCTATCTGCTGGATTCTCTCTCTCTCTCTCTCTCTCTCTATCTGCTGGATTCTCTCTCTATCTCTCTCTCTATCTGCCGGATTATCTCTCTCTCTCTCTCTCTATCTGCTGGATTCTCTCTCTCTCTCTCTCTCTATCTGCTGGATTCTCTCTCTCTCTCTCTCTCTCTATCTGCTGGATTCTCTCTCTCTCTCTCTCTCTCTCTATCTGCTGGATTCTCTCTCTCTCTCTCTCTCTATTCTGCTGGTTTCTCTCTCTCTCTCTCTCTATCTATCTGCTGGATTCTCTCTCTCTCTCTCTCTCTCTCTATCTGCTGGATTCTCTCTCTCTCTCTCTCTCATATCTGCTGGATTCTCTCTCTCTCTCTCCTCTCTCTCTAATCTGCTGGATTCTCTCTCTCTCTCTCTCTATCTGCTGGTTCTTCTCTCTCTCTCTCTTATCTGCTGGATCTCTCTCTCTCTCTCTCTCTCTATCTGCTGGATTCTCTCTCTCTCCTCTCTCTCTATCTGCTGGATTCTCTCTCTCTCTCTCTCTCTATCTGCTGGATTCTCTCTCTCTCGCTCTCTGGCTCTCTCTCTCTCTCTCTATCTGCTGGATTCTCTCTCTCTCTCTCTCTCTCTTCTGCTGGATTCTCTCTCTCTCTCTCTCTCTCTCTATCTGCTGGATTCTCTCTCTCTCTCTCTCTCTCTCTATCTGCTGGATTTCTCTCTCTCTCTCTCTCTCTATCTGCTGGATTCTCTCTCTCTCTCTCTCTCTCTCTATCTGCTGGATTCTCTCTCTCTCTCTCTCTCTATCTGCTGGATTCTCTCTCTCTCTCTCTCTATCTGCTGATTCTCTCTCTCTCTCTCTCTCTCTCTCTCTATCTGCTGGATTCTCTCTCTCTCTCTCTCTCTCTCTCTCTATCTGCTGGATTCTCTCTCTCTCTCTCTCTCTCTCTCTCTATCTGCTGGATTCTCTCTCTCTCTCTCCTCTCTCTCTCTATCTGCTGGATTCTCTCTCTCTCTCTCTATCTGCTGGATTCTCTCTCTCTCTCTCTCTCTCTATCTGCTGGATTCTCTCTCTCTCTCTCTCTATCTGCTGGATTCTCTCTCTCTCTCTCTCTCTCTATCTGCTGGATTCTCTCTCTCTCTCTCTCTCTCCTCTATCTGCTGGATTCTCTCTCTCTCTCTCTCTATCTGCTGGATTTCTCTCTCTCTCTCTCTCTATCTCTATCTGCTGGATTCTCTCTCTCTCTCTCTCTCTCTCTCTCTCTCTATCTGCTGGATTCTCTCTCTCTCTCTCTCTATCTGCTGGATTCTCTCTCTCTCTCTCTCTCTATCTGCTGGATTCTCTCTCTCTCTCTCTCTCTCTCTATCTGCTGGATTCTCTCTCTCTCTCTCTCTCTCTCTATCTGCTGGATTCTCTCTCTCTCTCTCTCTCTCTATCTGCTGGATTCTCTCTCTCTCTCTATCTGCTGGATTCTCTCTCTCTCTCTCTCTATATCTGCTGGATTCTCTCTCTCTCTCTCTCTCTATCTGCTGGATTCTCTCTCTCTCTCTCTATCTGTTGGATTCTCTCTCTCTCTCTCTCTCTCTATCTGCTGGATTCTCTCTCTCTCTCTCTCTCTATCTGCTGGATTCTCTCTCTCTCTCTCTCTCTCTCTATCTGCTGGATTCTCTCTCTCTCTCTCTCTCTCTATCTGCTGGATTCTCTCTCGCTCTCTCTCTCTATCTGCTGGATTCTCTCTCTCTCTCTCTCTCTCT
>JASTWF010001427.1:21481-51481 GCA_030390025.1 Squalus acanthias
TCTCTCTCTCACTCTTCTATCTGCTGGATTCCCTCTCTCTCTCTCTCTCTCTATCATGCTGGAATTCTCTCTCTCTCACTCATCTCTCTCTGGATTCTCTCTCTCTCTCTCTCCTCTCTCTATCTGCTGATTCTCTCTCTCTCCTCTCTCTCTAATCTGCTGGATTCTCTCTCCCTCTCTCTTCTGCCTGGATTCTCTCTCCTCTCTCTCTCTCTCTATCCTGCTGGATTCGCTCTCTCTCTCTCATCTGCTGGATTCTCTCTCTCTCCTCTCTCTCTCGAACTGCTGGATTTCTCCCTCTCTCTCTCTCGCTGTCTATCTTCTGGATTCTCTCTCTCTCTCTCTGCTGGATTCTCTCTCCCCTCTTCTCTCTCTATCTGCCTGGATTCTCTCTCTCTCTCTCTCTCCTCTATCTGCTGATTCTCCTCTCTCTCTCCTCTCTCTATCAAGCTGCGGATTCTCTCCTCTCTCTCTCTCTCTCTCTCTGCTTGGAAATTCTCATCATCTCTCTCTCTCCTCTCTCTCTATCTGCCGGGATTTCTCTCTCTCTCCTCCTCCTCTCTCTCTATCTGCTGGACTCTCTCTCTCTCTCTCCTATCTATCTGCTGATCTCTCTCTCTCTCTCTCTATCTATCTGCTGGATTCTCTCTCACTCTCACTCTATCTGGCTGGATTCTCACTCTCTCTCTCTCTCTATCTGCTGGATTCTCTCTCACTATCTCTCTCTCTCTCTACTGCTGGATTCTCGCTCTCGTCTCTCTCTATCTGCTGGATTCTCTCTCTCTCTCTCCTCTCTATCCAGCTGATCTCTTCACTCTCGTCTATCTGCTGGATTCTCTCTCTCTCTCTCTCTCTATCATGCTGGATTCTCTCTCTCTCTCTCTCTATCTGCTTGATTCACTCTCTCTCTCTCTCTATCAGCTGGTTCTCACTCTCACTCTTCTGCTGGTCTCGACTCTCTCTAGAACTGCTGGTTTTCTCTCTCTCTCTCCTCTCTCATATCAGCTGGATTCTCTCTCTCTCCTCTCTCTCTATCTGCTGGATTCTCTCTCTCTCTCTCTCTTCTCTGCTGATCTCTCTCTCTCTCTCTATCAGCTGGATTCTCTCTCTCTCTCTCTCTCTCTCTCTATCTGTGGATTCCTCTCCTCTCTCTCTCTCTATCAGCTGGATTCTCTCTCTCTCTCCTCTCCTATCTGCTGGTTCGCTCTCTCTCTCTCTCTCTCTCTATCTGCTGGATTCTCTCCTCTCTCTCTCTCTCTCTATCTGCTGTGGTTCTCTCTCTCTCTCTCTCTCTATCTGCTGGATTCTCCTCTCTCTCTCTCTCTCTCTCTAATCTGCTGGATTCTCTCTCTCTCTCTCTCGCTACGCTGGATTCCTCTCTCTTCTCTCTATCTGCTGGATTCTCTCTCTCTCTCTTCTCTCTATCTGCTGGATCTCTCTCTCTCATCTCTCCTTCTCTGATCCCCCCTCTCTCTCTCTCTCTATCTGCTGGATTCTCTCTCTCTCTCTCTCTCTATCTGCTGGATTCTCTCTCTCTCTCTGCTCTCACTATCTGCTGGATTCCTCTCTCTCTCTCTCTCTATCTTGCTGGTTTCTCTCTCTCCTCTCTCTCTCTTCCTTCTCTATCTCCTGGATTCTCTCTCTCTCTCTCTCTCTCTATCTATCGGCTGGATTCTCTCTCTCTCTCTCTCCCTCTCTATTCTGCTGGATTCTCTCTCTCTCTCTCATCGCCTAATCTGCTGATTCGCTCTCTCTCCTCTCATCTCTCTACCTGCTGGATTCTCTCTCTCCCTCTCTCTCTCTATCTGCTGGAATCTCTCTCTCCTCTCTCTCTCTATCTGCTGGATTCTCTCTCTCTCTCTCTCTGCTCTCTCTATCCTGCCCTGGATTCTCTCTCTCCTCCTCCTCCAGCGCTGGATTCCTCTCCCTCCTCTCCTCCTCTCTCTATCTGCTGGATTCTCTCTCTATCCTCTCTCCCTCTCTCTCCTCTCTCCTATCTGCTGGATTCTCCTCTCTCTCTCTCTCTCTATCTTGCTGGATTCCTCTCTCTCGTCTCTCTCTCTCTATCTGCTGGGCGATCTCTCTCTCCGTCTCTCTCTCTCTATATATCTGCTGGATTCTCTATCTCTCTCTCCCTCTACAAATCTGCTGATTCTCTCTCGCTCTCTTCCCTAATCTGCTGATCCGCTCTCATCTCTCTCTCTCTCTAACTGCTGGATCTCTCTCTCTCTCTCTCTCTCTATCTGCTGATTCTCTCTCTCTCTCTCTCTCTCTATCTGCTGGATCTCTCTCTCTCTCCACTCTCTCTCTCTCAAATCTGCTGGGATTCTCTCTCTCTCTCTCTCTCACTGCTGGATTCTCTCTCTCTCTCTCTCTCCTCTATCTGCTGGATTCTCTCCTCTCTCTCTCTCTCTCTCCTCTATCTGCTGGATTCTCTCTCTCTCTCATCTCTCTCTATCTGCTGGATTCTCTCTCTCCTCTTCTCTCTCCTATCTCTCTCTCTCACTCTCTATCTGCTGGATTCTCTCTCTCTCTCTCTCTCTCTCTCTATCTGCTGGATTCCTCTCTCTCTCTCTCTCTCCTCTCTATCTGCTGGATTCTCTCTCTCCTCTCTCCTCTCTCTCCTCTATCTGCTGGATTCTCTCTCTCTCTCTCTCTTCTCTCTCCTCTATCTGCTGGATCTCTCTCTCCTCTCTCTCTCTCTCTATCTGCTGGATTCTCTCTCTCTCTCTCTCTCTCCTCTATCTGCTGGATTCTCTCTCTCTCTCTCCTCTATCTGCTGGATTCTCTCTCTCTCTCTCTCTCTCTATCTGCTGGATTTCTCTCTCTCTCTCTCTATCTGTGGATTCCTCTCTCTCCTCTCCTCCTATCTGCTGGATTCTCTCCTCTCTCTTCTCTCTCCTCTCTATCGCTGGATTCTCTCTCCTCTCTCTCTCTCTCTTCTGCTGGATTCTCTCTCTCTCTCCTCTCTCTCTATCTGCTGGATTCTCTCTCTCTCTCTCTCTCTCTCTATCTGCTGGATTCTCTCTCTCTCTCTCTCTCTCTCTATCTGCTGGATTCTCTCTCTCTCTCTCTCTCTATCTGCTGGATTCTCTCTCTCTCTCTCTCTCTATCTGCTGGATTCTCTCTCTCTCTCTCTCTCTCTATCTGCTGGATTCTCTCTCTCTCTCTCTCTCTATCTGCTGGATTCTCTCTCTCTCTCTCTCTCTCTCTATCTGCTGGATTCTCTCTCTCTCTCTCTCTCTCTCTCTATCTGCTGGATTCTCTCTCTCTCTCTCTCTCTCTATCTCTCTCTCTATCTGCTGGATTCTCTCTCTCTCTCTCTCTCTCTCTATCTGCTGGATTCTCTCTCTCTCTCTCTGATCTCTCTCTATCTGCTGGATTCTCTCTCTCTCTCTCTCTCTCTCTATCTGCTGGATTCTCTCTCTCTCTCTCTCTCTCTCTATCTGCTGGATTCTCTCTCTCTCTCTCTCTCTCTATCTGCTGGATTCTCTCTCTCTCTCTCTCTCTATCTGCTGGATTCTCTCTCTCTCTCTCTCTCTCTCTATCTGCTGGATTCTCTCTCTCTCTCTCTCTCTATCTGCTGGATTCTCTCTCTCTCTCTCTCTCTATCTGCTGGATTCTCTCTCTCTCTCTCTCTCTCTCTATCTGCTGGATTCTCTCTCTCTCTCTCTCTCTCTCTATCTGCTGGATTCTCTCTCTCTCTCTCTCTCTATCTGCTGGATTCTCTCTCTCTCTCTCTCTCTCTATCTGCTGGATTCTCTCTCTCTCTCTCTCTCTCTATCTGCTGGATTCTCTCTCTCTCTCTCTCTCTCTATCTGCTGGATTCTCTCTCTCTCTCTCTCTCTCTATCTGCTGGATTCTCTCTCTCTCTCTCTCTCTCTATCTGCTGGATTCTCTCTCTCTCTCTCTCTCTCTCTATCTGCTGGATTCTCTCTCTCTCTCTCTCTCTCTATCTGCTGGATTCTCTCTCTCTCTCTCTCTCTATCTGCTGGATTCTCTCTCTCTCTCTCTCTCTATCTGCTGGATTCTCTCTCTCTCTCTCTCTCTCTCTATCTGCTGGATTCTCTCTCTCTCTCTCTCTCTATCTGCTGGATTCTCTCTCTCTCTCTCTCTCTATCTGCTGGATTCTCTCTCTCTCTCTCTCTCTCTATCTGCTGGATTCTCTCTCTCTCTCTCTCTCTCTATCTGCTGGATTCTCTCTCTCTCTCTCTCTCTATCTGCTGGATTCTCTCTCTCTCTCTCTCTCTCTATCTGCTGGATTCTCTCTCTCTCTCTCTCTCTCTCTATCTGCTGGATTCTCTCTCTCTCTCTCTCTCTCTATCTGCTGGATTCTCTCTCTCTCTCTCTCTCTCTATCTGCTGGATTCTCTCTCTCTCTCTCTCTCTCTATCTGCTGGATTCTCTCTCTCTCTCTCTCTCTATCTGCTGGATTCTCTCTCTCTCTCTCTCTCTCTATCTGCTGGATCTCTCTCTCTCTCTCTCTCTCTCTATCTGCTGGATTCTCTCTCTCTCTCTCTCTATCTGCTGGATTCTCTCTCTCTCTCTCTCTCTCTATCTGCTGGATTCTCTCTCTCTCTCTCTCTCTCTCTATCTGCTGGATTCTCTCTCTCTCTCTCTCTCTCTATCTGCTGGATTCTCTCTCCTCTCTCTCTCTATCTGCTGGATTCTCTCTCTCTCTCTCTCTCTCTCTATCTGCTGGATTCTCTCTCTCTCTCTCTCTCTATCTGCTGGATTCTCTCTCTCTCTCTCTCTCTCTCTATCTGCTGGATTCTCCTCTCTCTCTCTCTCTCTCTATCTGCTGGATTCTCTCTCTCTCTCTCTCTCTCTATCTGCTGGATTCTCTCTCTCTCTCTCTCTCTATCTGCTGGATTCTCTCTCTCTCTCTCTCTCTATCTGCTGGATTCCTCTCTCTCTCTCCTCTATCTGCTGGATTCTCTCTCTCTCTCTCTCTCTCTCTCTCTGCTGGATTCTCTCTCTCTCTCTCTCTCTCTATCTGCTGGATTCTCTCTCTCTCTCTCTCTCTCTCTATCTGCTGGATTCTCTCTCTCTCTCTCTCTATCTGCTGGATTTCTCTCTCTCTGTCTCTCTCTCTCTCTCTATCTGCTGGATTCTCTCTCTCTCTCTCTCTCTCTATCTGCTGGATTCTCTCTCTCTCTCTCTCTCTCTCTCTATCTGCTGGATTCTCTCTCTCTCTCTCTCTCTCTCTATCTGCTGGATTCTCTCTCTCTCTCTCTCTCTATCTGCTGGATTCTCTCTCTCTCTCTCTCTCTATCTGCTGGATTCTCTCTCTCTCTCTCTCTATCTGCTGGATTCTCTCTCTCTCTCTCTCTCTCTATCTGCTGGATTCTCTCCTCTCTCTCTCTCTCTCTATCTGCTGGATTCTCTCTCTCTCTCTCTCTCTCTCTATCTGCTGGATTCTCTCTCTCTCTCTCTCTCTCTCTATCTGCTGGATTCTCTCTCTCTCTCTCTCTCTCTATCTGCTGGATTCTCTCTCTCTCTCTCTCTCTCTCTCTGCTGGATTCTCTCTCTCTCTCTCTCTCTCTCTATCTGCTGGATTCTCTCTCTCTCTCTCTCTCTCTCTATCTGCTGGATTCTCTCTCTCTCTCTCTCTCTCTATCTGCTGGATTCTCTCTCTCTCTCTCTCTCTCTATCTGCTGGATTCTCTCTCTCTCTCTCTCTATCTGCTGGATTCTCTCTCTCTCTCTCTCTATCTGCTGGATTCTCTCTCTCTCTCTCTCTCTCTATCTGCTGGATTCTCTCTCTCTCTCTCTCTCTCTATCTGCTGGATTCCTCTCTCTCTCTCTCTCTCTATCTGCTGGATTCTCTCTCTCTCTCTCTCTCTCTATCTGCTGGATCTCTCTCTCTCTCTCTCTCTCTATCTGCTGGATTCTCTCTCTCTCTCTCTCTCTCTATCTGCTGGATTCTCTCTCTCTCTCTCTCTCTCTATCTGCTGGATTCTCTCTCTCTCTCTCTCTCTCTCTCTATCTGCTGGATTCTCTCTCTCTCTCTCTCTCTCTATCTGCTGGATTCTCTCTCTCTCTCTCTCTCTCTCTCTCTATCTGCTGGATTCTCTCTCTCTCTCTCTCTATCTGCTGGATTCTCTCTCTCTCTCTCTCTCTCTATCTGCTGGATTCTCTCTCTCTCTCTCTCTCTCTCTATCTGCTGGATTCTCTCTCTCTCTCTCTCTCTATCTGCTGGATTCTCTCTCTCTCTCTCTCTCTCTATCTGCTGGATTCTCTCTCTCTCTCTCTCTCTCTCTATCTGCTGGATTCTCTCTCTCTCTCTCTCTCTCTATCTGCTGGATTCTCTCTCTCTCTCTCTCTCTATCTGCTGGATTCTCTCTCTCTCTCTCTCTCTATCTGCTGGATTCTCTCTCTCTCTCTCTCTCTATCTGCTGGATTCTCTCTCTCTCTCTCTCTCTCTATCTGCTGGATTCTCTCTCTCTCTCTCTCTCTCTATCTGCTGGATTCTCTCTCTCTCTCTCTCTCTCTATCTGCTGGATTCTCTCTCTCTCTCTCTCTCTATCTGCTGGATTCTCTCTCTCTCTCTCTCTATCTGCTGGATTCTCTCTCTCTCTCTCTCTCTCTATCTGCTGGATTCTCTCTCTCTCTCTCTCTATCTGCTGGATTCTCTCTCTCTCTCTCTCTATCTGCTGGATTCTCTCTCTCTCTCTCTCTCTCTATCTGCTGGATTCTCTCTCTCTCTCTCTCTCTCTCTATCTGCTGGATTCTCTCTCTCTCTCTCTCTCTATCTGCTGGATTCTCTCTCTCTCTCTCTCTATCTGCTGGATTCTCTCTCTCTCTCTCTCTCTCTATCTGCTGGATTCTCTCTCTCTCTCTCTCTCTCTATCTGCTGGATTCTCTCTCTCTCTCTCTCTCTCTATCTGCTGGATTCTCTCTCTCTCTCTCTCTCTATCTGCTGGATTCTCTCTCTCTCTCTCTCTCTCTCTCTATCTGCTGGATTCTCTCTCTCTCTCTCTCTCTCTATCTGCTGGATTCTCTCTCTCTCTCTCTCTATCTGCTGGATTCTCTCTCTCTCTCTCTCTCTCTATCTGCTGGATTCTCTCTCTCTCCTCTCTATCTGCTGGATTCTCTCTCTCTCTCTCTCTCTCTATCTGCTGGATTCTCTCTCTCTCTCTCTCTCTATCTGCTGGATTCTCTCTCTCTCTCTCTCTCTATCTGCTGGATTTCTCTCTCTCTCTCTCTCTCTCTATCTGCTGGATTCTCTCTCTCTCTCTCTCTCTCTCTATCTGCTGGATTCTCTCTCTCTCTCTCTCTCTCTATCTGCTGGATTCTCTCTCTCTCTCTCTCTCTCTATCTGCTGGATTCTCTCTCTCTCTCTCTCTCTCTATCTGCTGGATTCTCTCTCTCTCTCTCTCTCTATCTGCTGATTCTCTCTCTCTCTCTCTCTCTATCTGCTGGATTCTCTCTCTCTCTCTCTCTATCTGCTGGATTCTCTCTCTCTCTCTCTCTCTCTCTATCTGCTGGATTCTCTCTCTCTCTCTCTCTCTCTCTCTCTATCTGCTGGATTCTCTCTCTCTCTCTCTCTCTCTCTATCTGCTGGATTCTCTCTCTCTCTCTCTCTCTCTCTCTATCTGCTGGATTCTCTCTCTCTCTCTCTCTATCTGCTGGATTCTCTCTCTCTCTCTCTATCTGCTGGTTCTCTCTCACTCTCTCTCTCTCTCTCTATCTGCTGGATTCTCTCTCTCTCTCTCTCTCTCTCTATCTGCTGGATTCTCTCTCTCTCTCTCTCTCTATCTGCTGGATTCTCTCTCTCTCTCTCTCTATCTGCTGGATTCTCTCTCTCTCTCTCTCTCTATCTGCTGGATTCTCTCTCTCTCTCTCTCTCTCTATCTGCTGGATTCTCTCTCTCTCTCTCTCTCCTCTATCTGCTGGATTCTCTCTCTCTCTCTCTCTCTCTATCTGCTGGATTCTCTCTCTCTCTCTCTCTCTCTCTCTTGCTGGATTCTCTCTCTCTCTCTCTCTCTCTCTATCTGCTGGATTCTCTCTCTCTCTCTCTCTCTCTATCTGCTGGATTCTCTCTCTCTCTCTCTCTCTCTATCTGCTGGATTCTCTCTCTCTCTCTCTCTCTCTCTCTATCTGCTGGATTCCTCTCTCTCTCTCTCTCTCTATCTGCTGGATTCTCTCTCTCTCTCTCTCTCTCTATCTGCTGGATTCTCTCTCTCTCTCTCTCTATATCTCTCTCTATCTGCTGGATTCTCTCTCTCTCTCTCTCTATCTGCTGGATTCGCTCTCTCTCTCTCTCTCTCTCTATCTGCTGGATTCTCTCTCTCTCTCTCTCTCTATCTGCTGGATTCTCTCTCTCTCTCTCTCTCTCTCTCTCTCTCTCTCTCTCTCTCTCTATCTGCTGGATTCTCTCTCTCTCTCTCTCTCTCTCTTGTAAGGGATTCTCTCCTGACCCTGCGTGTCTCGTAGCCTGTGAGATTCACGCGGCTCTGTGCAGCCTGTATGTCAGTGCGGGTCTCGGCCTGGTCTCCAGCCAGTCTGGGAACACTAGACACCCCTGTGAGTGGTTCGAATCACTCTCCCTTACGGTTCTAGACACTGGACTTAGATGCGAGAGCAGTAATGGAGATAAAACTCATGTAGACTTGGTTTGAACGGTACGAAATGGAAAATCTTTATTGCATGATACTTAAAATTATGAAATACATGTCATATGCACAGATTAATGACAGTACAATCTTACAAACAGTTATAATCACTCTTAGGGAAACGAGGAACGAACGGCACAACGTAAATAGGGCACACATTACAAATATCCTTAATCTTTAAAACCCTCCCCTATCAATAACTATCCTAAAACTAGCTTCGTAGGATCCCGAGACTCATGCTCACCACTCGTAATAACTCGGAGAAATCCCGAATAGCTGATCGGATGTTTTTCACCGCAGCACCCACGTGTTGGTCAGGAGATCTCCTGGTCCCACTTGTTTACTGCTTCTGCTGCTCGGTCAGTCGGCTGGACCGTCCGCTGTAGTGAAGACCTCTGTTGGTTGGATACAGGTATGGTGGAGCACCGTTGTCAATATCGCTGATACGATGTGTTTGCACAGTCCAGTTATCGTCGATGCAATATGTCTTGTTAAAGAAGAAAACTTCCTGTCGAGAAGACTTGGCTGATCGACCTACAGGCGCGGTCGGGATTTACTGACCGTGGCGATGGATAAGGTCTTCTTCTCTTCTCCTCTCTCATCTCATCTCATCTCATCTCGGGCCTTTGGTTCCGCTGCCAGTTACCAACATAGGTCTTCGTTACGCGACACGAGGTAGATCCGAACGGATCAGAAAGTTCAACAGTCTTTTCAGAAGAGGCAACAGGCACGAGGTTACGCAATCGACGAGTAAACACAGGAGCAGCCACGATGATAACAGCAGCAAGCGAGCAAGAGGCAAGAGCAAGAGAGCAAGAGAGCGAATGGACGGTTTGGGGCCTGCAATTATAGTGCACAGTTCTTCCGTTTCCCGCCCAACTACAATGTCCATTCTTTTGTTTAAGGTTTGGCGCCCAAATGTCCTGTATGGGTGATCTCCGTCCTTAATGGGTTTCGGGGCTACTCATGAATGTCTGAGTACCTGTTAATATTTCTCCCATTGTTAAATCGGTCGGTGTTCTCCCTGGAGGGGTTTGGGGCTTCCAAGTGTCCTGTATAACTACCTGCTAACGGCTCTCTCATCGTAGAGTCGTTGGGATTTTACATATTAATGTCTTTTGGATGGGCCCTTGATTACTCGGTACAATGGCTTTCCTTTGTACCTGGGAGACCGATTTCAGTATCTATGTGTATACTGCAAACCCATAATGTCTCGTGTATTATCTTCACTGTGCTGAATCTTAATCGATCTTGCACAAATGTTTATTGGAACGCCATCTTGTCTGCCTGTTGAAAAGTCTAGAATGTTCTGTCACGAGGTGCGGCGGCCATTTTACAGGCTGCTTGTGTCCACTTTAAACCTGCCAGCATTCTGCTGAAATAAAAGCTGTTTGAACGAAACTTTGTGTTTTCTCCTTATTAATAAAATCGCGATATATTGCGAATTCTACAGTCCCTCCTGTTGATGCGAATAACTCCGCTTATCGTATCAAAAATCATAGTGGTGAGCAATATTATCTCGATTTCTCTCCGAATCCAGTAAATTAATCCCATAATTTTAACTTAGCTAGGGTCTCTGTGTCGTCCTCATTTCCCAAGAAAATCACACTTTTATATCACCATAGGCATCATTTGCCCTTAAACTTACACCACTTGTTTTCCTTCCCGGCGTAACCAGGCCGATACCTCACGCATCACCTGTATATTGTCTTTTATTCAAGGGAAGGAAAAACAAAACCCAAAAACCAAACAATCAACACCATCACCAAAATAAACAAATCCCAACTCTTAAACATATCGAGTTTCCAACGTATTTACAATGAGTACAAACTTCCGCGGCGCACGTGGCGAGCGGGAGTGACGCCATTTTCCCATTACACTGCGCTCTCATCGTGCACGCGCACGTAACGTTCTCGCCACTCTCCCGTGTTCTCATGCTTGGTGAGGCGCTTGTCTCTTTTACAATGTATGAACAAAAGGTATACTACAATAAACACTTGACAGACGACTAAAATGTGGGAGGCTATTCTGACCCATGAGGGCACTTCAATATTCGTGAACAGATTCCACCACGGTGGAACCACTATGTCCAGAATGTCTGTTCCTATCTCGACGGTTTTCTGTTCTAATGTATAAAAATGCTTTCTGTGACACCGCGACGGCTTTCAGAAGCTTGGTGAGGTGTTCAGGGAGAGGGGGAATGAGGTATCCAAAATGCGCGACGAATCGCTGCAAGTCGGTGAAATTCTCTTTTACTGTGAGATGAACAGTGGATGGTTCAGGGATTGGGATAATTCGCTGTTGTGCTACTTGAACTTCCGCCCTGGGTTTAAAACAGAAACTGCTGTCACTCACCGGACACCGGCTACGGTTTCCATGCTGGTAGTGTTGCGCTGCAGTGGTAACACAATATGTTCCACCCCCGATGTATGCTACCTGCGGAGGCACATGATCTTGTGCCATTGCCTCCATGGTGCAATTCATGGACTTGGCGCCAGTCGTTCTGAACCCGCACTGTGGTGTTAAAAAGGCATTCAAGTGCTGGGGGCACAGTATTATGTGTGCTCCCCTGCCACGACAACCAGAGAGATCTGTACCTGTCATCGTTTGCTCCCAGCGGATGACGTAAGGTGGAACCGCTGCATAACGAATGTGGGCTCCCCCCTGAATGACACCAATGTTCTCTACCCGATATACCGGGGCGGGCTTTGCTGTGTCGCCCAAAACCGGCATGCGTAAAACTATTCCCATAATAGTATGGTTTGAACGTCCGCAGTCCACGGGGACTGGGTAAGCTTCTGAAGCTAGCCTGAGCTGGCACGGACTTAATGCGTTCTGAAAAGGGTGGAGCGCCCGCAGGTGTTTGTTACTTATCCAGGACGGACCAAACCTTGTTTTAAATCCTCCAAATTACTGCGGCCCTCGCCCAGTAACCACGCCCCGTAAAGCACGCACACCTCGTTCTGCGCAGCTTGATCGGATGCATTCCGATCTTCCCTAATCAGGGCATTTACCGTCTTGCATGTTTCTCCAACTCTGCTATAATTTCCTTTAAATGGAGTGTCATGGCTTGGTCCTCGTGTAGACCCGACCCTACCACTTTATTCTCATCTGTTAGAATGTCCTTTAACTGTGTCTTTAAACCATTAATCTGGGTCTGCAGCTCCACACTGTCTAGAGCGTTGACCACAGATGTACCTGTGTTAAAAGCAGTGAACGCATCGTTCACCAAACCCCTTCTTTGCCTCCCTACTTGATCCAAAACTTCCTGTGGTGCGGTGTACAAACTTGTCTTATCAATTTCCGCGAAATCGAATTCGTAAAATTGTCTGAACATCTTGGTCAACAGGACCTGGTACAACTGTTCCGTCTTTTTGGGGCACCACTCTGGTAACCGCACCTCAGTGAGATTTAAAATCACCGAGGCCACCGCGTAATGTACCCCTGAAATAGTATCTGGTCTGTGGGGACCAGTACCAAACCATTCCCGGGTCCCTTACTAGTTTTAGGGCACCCTTCTTCCTCAGCTAGAACCACCGGAATCGTGGGCGGGGCTTTGCGTGGGCGCGTAATGAGCTCAGTGGCATTTACTGGGATCGGGGAGAATGGGGCTCCGCACCCCCTGGTGCTCGCATCCCACCTCATCCCCTGTCCGTTATCCTGCCATTGATTAATAAAAAATATGGAGATGCCTTTGGGGCAAACGTACTTTGACCCCCACATACATACATAAATTCCCTCATCCGGTTCCCACCATTTGTCCCAACAGACTTTCACTTGTCCGTCTGTCCCCGTAATTGTCCGATGGGTATTATTACCCAGTCGTTCCCACTCGACCGAAGAGTTCCTCATAGTTTTGCTCAGCTTTCGCAGCCACCACCATCGGCTCAATGGGACCTTCCCACTACAAGTCAAACAAATCCGTTTGCCGACGGTGACGCTGATCCTGGGTGCGATGATCCTTACTTTGGGGCACAGTAAAGAAGTCTCTTTGTAGGCAAACCCCGATGTGCTGGAATACTCCGTTGAGTTCGTTCCCAGCCATCCTGGCCACCTTCCCTTGTGGAAATAGGTGCTGGTCTCCTCTGCCTCCCGTCTTCCGGTCCCATCCACCGCGATGGGGGCCGTGTCCCCGGAACATCCAAACACCACGACATCCTTGGTGCGGCCTCGATAGGCCAATCCACATCCGATTGCCGCGAGCAATACTAGAATTCGTTCCATCCTTCCTTGGTTCCTGTGATCAGATAGAATGAGGTAGCCAGCCTCGCAAGAGTCTCTGGCTTTTGTGAAGGGTGAGCGGGTCCCCTGACCTCGCCTCACGTAAACTTCAACGTTCGCTGAATAAACTTCAACTAAACCTATCTTTAAAGCTCCCATCATTTTATCGTTTTCTTTTAAAAACACTATAAACTTAACCTTAATAAAACTTAAAACTTAACCTTGAACTATAAACTTAAAACTTAGAACTATTACTTTACAGTGCCGCCCGTTCTCAGGGCGGCCCCTTTAAATTCTGAGAAGGCTGCTTCGAGCTCTTCCCGACGGTGGGAGGGCACTGACCCTTCCCTCTGATCTGCCGCAGCCTGTTGCTGCGCTGACCCTTCCCTCTGATCTGCCGCAGCCTGTTACTGCTGCGATGTGGCCGGTCTGTATCTGGGTTATCTTAACCTTAAATTTCCGCCTTGGGGCAGTCTGGGGACATGACCACATCCTCCTGGGCTGGGGTTCTCTACTTGACCTACGGGGAGTTGCTATGGGCGGGGGTTCCGTGACGGACGGACCGGGTTCCGAGACCTCCATCGGGATGACCTGGGGTTCCATCACAGTCGCCGGCTCCGCCTCCGCTGACTCCGCCTCCCTAACCTCGGGGCTGGCAGTTCGTGGCTCCGCCCTGCTCGGCCCAGCAGGCGGCCCTTCACTCGTGATCTCTGCCTCCCCTGAGGACTGGACGTTCAAAGCGGGCGGCCACATCTCTGGGAGCCACACCGGTACTCTCTGTGCTCCCATAGCGGCTGGCCCTGCCTCCTCTAGCTCCTCCCTCCTGTCTTCGGGACCTGTAGCTCGTGTGTCCACCCTGTGTGGATCTCTACCTGCAGCCCCCGTCCCCTCCATATCGTAAAAGGGACCGTTCCTCCGAAACCACCCGTCGTCATCACTATCCTCATCTGCACTATCCTCATCTGACCAGGGTACCCTGAATTCTTCCTCATCTAACCCCCAATTCCAGAAAAACGCTGCATGATCGTCCGGGATGTCCCTTCCCCTGATGCAAGCTGCTATGCCTGCCTGTGTGCCTTGTGGTCCTACCTGGGGCTGTGCTTTCCCATTGGCGGGATTTACCCCTGTAGTTTTCCCTTGCGCACCTGGCTGGTACAGTTTGCATTGGTTTGCATCCTCATACTCCCGGCTTTTGGCTACCCTGTAGGCTGCTTTTATCTCTCTAAGCTGCTCTTCTAGCCTGAGCACGTCTAACTTTCCCATTGATCGGGCGTTCTCCTCCCGCAGGGCCTGCTCTCTAAGCTGCCCTTCCAGCCCATCTATTTTCCCTATTTAGCGGGCGTTCTCCTCCCGCAAGGCCTGCTCTTTTAACCTGGCCTCCTCACCGCAGACCCCCTCCTGTGCGTGTCTTTTAAAAGGACACAGGTAGGCAGGCTGCGTGGGCTCTAGTCATTGGGTACTATTAGACGGTCCTGCGGCACCTACGGGGCCGGTTGCGACCGCCACCTGTCCACGTGCATTCAAGACCAGCTTGCGCATGGCTCCTAACACTGCTTCGAGGTCGTCGGGAGGGGTGGGTGCCTTGGCTTCCTTAGCCGGGACAGGCGCCTGGGCTCGGACCGCGGGATTTTTATCCTTGGAATCCTTCCAAGGGTTCCTGCAATGCTTGCGCCAGTGCCCTGTCTTCCCACACCCGTAACAAGCATTACTTGCCTGTGGGGCGCGATTACCCTCCTGATGCCACTCTCTTTGATACGGGGCTGCGGGTCGTACCTCATGTACTCTTCCCTTAAGGGGACGTGTTGCCATACCCCTTATATTGCGATAACCTAACGTGAGTCGATTCAAGACCGACTCTTCCGTAAGGTTGAGGTCATTGGGATCGAACCAGGCTTTTGCCTGCTCTCTGACGGCTGGTAAACTGTTGGCTATTATGCACCTAAGCCAATGAGTTAAAGCGGCGCCTTCCACATCTTCGCGCTCGGGCGCACCTAGACAGCTGCGCTCATATACTGGCCACAGCCTGTCGGCAAAAACCTTCGGGGGTTCTCCCTCCATCTGCACTGTCTGTCCCACTCTAGCAAACGGACCTCGTCGTTCGCCCCCACTACTTCTAGGACCTCATTCTTTCAATTCCTCATAACTCTTGTTTCCCCTCTTGCTCTCGCCTGAGAGACACTGAAGGACCGAGCTGTCTAATGAGAACAGCAGCATTTTTGCTGTCTCCCCATCATCGCAGCCGTTAATGGCTGCGGCTTGCTCAACTTCTCTGAAATGTACGGAAGGGTCGTCTATCTCGGTCAGCTTCCGTACGTGATTTATCATAGCTCTCAGCTGATGTGAACTGTGAGGCAACACCAGCTGTCCGAGGAGATCCCCCGGTTCTTCCCCACCGTTTCTGCTTGGGCCCCTTTTAATACCCGTTACTGGATACAACGATCCCTTTCCTACTTCTTTTTCAATGGGCTCTTTTGTTTCTTCCATTGCTTCCTCCCTAACCCAGGTTTCTGAATAGCTGGGTGGCGCGGAGGGCGCAGTGGCTACTACTTCTTCTGCTTTACTTGGTGGGGATTTTCTAAATCTCTCATTTACTAGCGGCTGGTGCGCCGACGGATTGATAAGGCACACCATGCCGTTCGCATTGTTCACGGCCTTTTTGAGGTGCTCTATCTCCCTTTGGCAGGCGCTATGATCGGCTCCCTGAAACTTATCCTCAAGGGCCAACTTATATGCCGCCCTAACCCCCGTCAAGCTCTCTTCTTGAGTTCTTATCTGGGCAGCTTGGCGGTTACATCTTTCCTTTAACCTGCTCTCATTCAATTTTGCCTCAGTGACCTGGCACTCGAGATAATCTATCCTTGTTTTAAGGTGACTGGAGACTTCCTGGCTTTCTTGGTGTAACTCATTTAAATTCTTAATGAGCACCTCCCCTCCAGAAACCTTCTCCTCCATTTCTCCCTCTAAATGACTGATTCGAGCTACTAGCGCTGTAATGGTCTGGTTTGAAATCTGAACCTGCCTTTTGTAACACATAAGCCAGACTGCTTTCTCAAGTGTCTTTCTATGTTCTTACTATCTGTCCACCTTTCAGCTGCCTCTAGTGGGCTCTTATCCGCTAACAATTCACTTATCCATTTCTTAGTTAGATTAACCTTCCAAACACATAATCCGCTATCTTTTCCTGCATAACATTTCGTACAGTCATTCCAAAATCTAACACACTACCCTCTCGCTGCCAGTGTCCTGCCGCGGTCGCCATTTTCTGTAAGGGATTCTGACCCTGCGTGTCTCGCAGCCTGTGAGATTCACGCGGCTCTGTGCAGCCTGTATGTCAGTGCGGGTCTAGGCCTTGTTGCCTGTTCTGGTCTCCAGCCAGTCTGGGAACACTAGACACACCTGTGAGTGGTTCGAATCACTCTCCCTTACGGTTCTAGACACTGGACTTAGATGCGAGAGCAGTAATGGAGATAAAACTCATGTAGACTTGGTTTGAATGGTACGAAATGGAAAATCTTTATTGCATGATACTTAAGATTATGAAATACATGTCATAAGCACAGATTAATGACAGTACAATCTTACAAACAGTTATATAGTCGATCTTAGGGAAACGAGGAACGAACGGCACAAAGTAAATAGGGGCACACATTACAAATATCCTTAATCCTTAAACCCTCCCCTATCAATATCTATCCTAAACTAGATTCGTAGGATCTCGAGACTCATGCTCACCACTCGTGATAACTCGGAGAAATTCCGAATAGCTGATCGGATGTTTTTCACCGCAGCACCCACGTGTCGGTCAGGAGATCTCCTGGTCCCACTTGTTTACTTGCTTCTGCTGCTCCGGCTAGCAGGCTGGAACGTCTGCTGTGATGAAGATCTATATTGGTTGGTTTAACAGGTACTCTTCGAGCACAGTTGTCGATATCGTCGATACGATATGGCTTTCACATTCCAGTTACTTTGGGCACAGTCCAGTTATCATCGATGCAATATGTTTCGTTATAAGTTCGAAGAAGTCTTCCCAGCGAGGAAAACGTGGATAATCGACCTACAGGCGCGGTCGGGATTTACTGACCGTGGCGATGGATATGGTCTTCCTCTCTTCTCATCTCATCTCATCTCATCTCTTCTCGGGCCTTTTGGTTCTGATACCGGTTACCAATATAGGTCTTCGTTACGCGACACGAGGTAGATCCGAACGGATCAGAAAGTTCAACAGTCTTTTCAGAAGAGGCAACAGGCAAGCAGAAGCCCAACTACGAGTACACAGGAGCAGCCACGAGGTTACGAATCGACCGGATAAGAGCACAGGAGCAGCCACGATAAGAGCAGCAAGAGAGCAGCAAGAGAGCGAATGGACGGTTTGGAGCCTGCAGTTATAGTGCAAAATCTTCCGTTTCCCGCCCAACTATAATGTCCATTCTTTTGTTTAGGGTTTGGCGCTCAAATGTCTTGTATGGGTGATCTCCGTTCTTAATGGGTTTCGGGGCTACTCGTAAATGTCTGAGTACCTGTTAATATTTCTCCCATTGTTAAATCGGTCGGTGTTCTCCCTGGAGGGGTTTGGGGCTTCCAAGTGTCCTGTATAACTACCTGCTAACGGCTCTCTCATCGTAGAGTCGTTGGGATTTTACATATTAATGTCTTTTGGATGGGCCCTTGATTCCTCGGTACAATGGCTTTCCTTTGTACCTGGGAGACCGATTTCAGTATCTATGTGTATACTGCAAACCCATAATGTCTCGTGTATTATCTTCACTGTGCTGAATCTTAATCGATCTTGCACAAATGTTTATTGGAACGCCATCTTGTCTGCCTGTTGAAAAGTCTAGAATGTTCTGTCACGAGGTGCGGCGGCCATTTTACAGGCTGCTTGTGTCCACTTTAAACCTGCCAGCATTCTACTGAAATAAAAGCTGTTTGAACGAAACTTTGTGTTTTCTCCTTATTAATAAAATCACGATATATTGCGAATTCTACACTCTCTCTCTCTATCTGCTGGATTCTCTCTCTCTCTCTCTCTCTCTATCTGCTGGATTCTCTCTCTCTCTCTATCTGCTGGATTCTCTCTCTCTCTCTCTCTATCTGCTGGATTCTCTCTCTCTCTCTCTCTATCTGCTGGATTCTCTCTCTCTCTCTCTCTCTCTCTCTATCTGCTGGATTCTCTCTCTCTCTCTCTCTCTCTCTCTCTCTGCTGGATTCTCTCTCTTTCTCTCTCTCTATCTGCTGGATTCTCTCTCTCTCTCTCTCTCTCTATCTGCTGGATTCTGTCTCTCTCTCTCTCTCTCTCTCTCTCTATCTGCTGGATTCTCTCTCTCTCTCTCTCTCTCTATCTGCTGGATTATATCTATCTCTCTCTCTCTCTCTCTCTATCTGCTGGATTATATATCTCTCTCTCTCTCTCTCTCTATCTGCTGGATTATATATATCTCTCTCTCTCTCTCTCTATCTGCTGGATTATCACTCTCTCTCTCTCTCTCTCTCTATCTGCTGGATTATCTCTCTCTCTCTCTCTCTATCTGCTGGATTATCTCTCTCTCTCTCTCTCTCTATCTGCTGGATTATCTCTCTCTCTCTCTCTCTCTCTCTATCTGCTGGATTATCTCTCTCTCTCTCTCTCTCTCTCTATCTGCTGGATTATCTCTCTCTCTCTCTCTCTCTCTCTATCTGCTGGATTATCTCTCTCTCTCTCTCTCTCTATCTCTATCTGCTGGATTATCTCTCTCTCTCTCTCTCTATCTGCTGGATTATCTCTCTCTCTCTCTCTCTCTCTATCTGCTGGATTCTCTCTCTCTCTCTCTCTCTCTCTATCTGCTGGATTATCTCTCTCTCTCTCTCTCTCTCTATCTGCTGGATTATCTCTCTATCTCTCTCTCTCTCTCTATCTGCTGGATTATCTCTCTCTCTTTCTCTCTCTCTCTATCTGATGGATTATCTCTCTCTCTCTCTCTATCTGCTGGATTCTCTCTCTCTCTCTCTATCTGATGGATTCTCTCTCTCTCTCTCTCTCTCTCTATCTGCTGGATTATCTCTCTCTCTCTCTCTCTCTCTCTCTATCTGCTGGATTCTCTCTCTTTCTCTCTCTCTATCTGCTGGATTCTCTCTCTCTCTCTCTCTCTCTCTCTATCTGCTGGATTCTGTCTCTCTCTCTCTCTCTCTATCTGCTGGATTCTCTCTCTCTCTCTCTCTCTATCTGCTGGATTATATCTATCTCTCTCTCTCTCTCTCTCTATCTGCTGGATTATATATCTCTCTCTCTCTCTCTATCTGCTGGATTATATATCTCTCTCTCTCTCTCTCTATCTGCTGGATTATCACTCTCTCTCTCTCTATCTCTCTATCTGCTGGATTATCTCTCTCTCTCTCTATCTGCTGGATTATCTCTCTCTCTCTCTCTCTCTCTGCTGGATTATCTCTCTCTCTCTCTCTCTCTCTCTATCTGCTGGATTATCTCTCTCTCTCTCTCTCTCTATCTGCTGGATTATCTCTCTCTCTCTCTCTCTCTCTCTCTATCTGCTGGATTATCTCTCTCTCTCTCTCTCTATCTCTATCTGCTGGATTATCTCTCTCTCTCTCTCTCTCTCTCTCTATCTATCTGCTGGATTATCTCTCTCTCTCTCTCTCTCTCTATCTGCTGGATTATCTCTCTCTCTCTCTCTCTCTCTATCTGCTGGATTATCTCTCTCTCTCTCTCTCTCTCTCTCTATCTGATGGATTATCTCTCTCTCTCTCTCTCTCTCTATCTGCTGGATTCTCTCTCTCTCTCTCTCTCTATCTGCTGGATTCTCTCTCTCTCTCTCTCTATGTGCTGTTTTTTCTCTCTCTCTCTCTCTCTCTATCTGCTGGATTCTCTCTCTCTCTCTCTCTCTCTCTCTATCTGCTGGATTCTCTCTCTCTCTCTCTCTCTCTCTCTCTATCTGCTGGATTCTCTCTCTCTCTCTCTCTCTCTCTATCTGCTGGATTCTCTCTCTCTCTCTCTCTCTCTCTATCTATCTGCTGGATTCTCTCTCTCTCTCTCTCTCTCTCTCTATCTGCTGGATTCTCTCTCTCTCACTCTCTCTCTCTCTATCTGCTGGATTCTCTCTCTCTCTCTCTCTCTCTATCTGCTGGATTCTCTCTCTCTCTCTCTCTCTCTCTATCTGCTGGATTCTCTCTCTCTCTCTCTCTCTCTCTATCTGCTGGATTCTCTCTCTCTCTCTCTCTATCTGCTGGATTCTCTCTCTCTCTCTCTCTATCTGCTGGATTCTCTCTCTCTCTCTCTCTATCTGCTGGATTCTCTCTCTCTCTCTCTCTCTCTCTCTATCTGCTGGATTATCTCGCTCTCTCTCTCTCTCTCTCTCTATCTGCTGGATTCTCTCTCTCTCTCTCTCTCTCTGCTGGATTCTCTCTCTTTCTCTCTCTCTATCTGCTGGATTCTCTCTCTCTCTCTCTCTCTCTATCTGCTGGATTCTGTCTCTCTCTCTCTCTCTCTCTCTATCTGCTGGATTCTCTCTCTCTCTCTCTCTATCTGCTGGGTTATATCTATCTCTCTCTCTCTCTCTCTCTATCTGCTGGATTATATCTCTCTCTCTCTCTCTCTCTATCTGCTGGATTAATCTCTCTCTCTCTCTCTCTCTATCTGCTGGATTATCACTCTCTCTCTCTCTCTCTCTCTATCTGCTGGATTATCTCTCTCTCTCTCTCTCTATCTGCTGGATTATCTCTCTCTCTCTCTCTCTATCTGCTGGATTATCTCTCTCTCTCTCTCTCTCTCTCTCTATCTGCTGGATTATCTCTCTCTCTCTCTCTCTCTCTGTCTGCTGGATTATCTCTCTCTCTCTCTCTCTCTCTATCTATCTGCTGGATTATCTCTCTCTCTCTCTCTCTCTATCTCTATCTGCTGGATTATCTCTCTCTCTCTCTCTCTCTATCTGCTGGATTATCTCTCTCTCTCTCTCTCTCTATCTGCTGGATTATCTCTCTCTCTCTCTCTCTCTCTATCTGCTGGATTATCTCTCTCTCTCTCTCTCTCTCTCTATCTGCTGGATTATCTCTCTCTCTCTCTCTCTCTCTATATCTGCTGGATTATCTCTCTCTCTCTCTCTCTCTCTCTATCTGCTGGATTCTCTCTCTCTCTCTCTATCTGATGGATTCTCTCTCTCTCTCTCTCTCTCTCTATCTGCTGGATTATCTCTCTCTCTCTCTCTCTCTCTCTATCTGCTGGATTCTCTCTCTCTCTCTCTCTCTCTCTCTATCTGCTGGATTCTCTCTCTTTCTCTCTCTCTATCTGCTGGAATCTCTCTCTCTCTCTCTCTCTCTATCTGCTGGATTCTCTCTCTCTCTCTCTCTCTCTCTCTATCTGCTGGATTCTCTCTCTCTCTCTCTCTATCTGCTGGATTATCTCTCTCTCTCTCTCTCTCTCTCTATCTGCTGGATTATATCTCTCTCTCTCTCTCTCTATCTGCTGGATTATATATCTCTCTCTCTCTCTCTCTCTATCTGCTGGATTCTCTCTCTCTCTCTATCTCTCTATCTGCTGGATTCTCTCTCTCTCTCTCTCTCTATCTGCTGGATATCTCTCTCTCTCTCTCTCTCTGCTGGATTATCTCTCTCTCTCTCTCTCTCTCTATCTGCTGGATTATCTCTCTCTCTCTCTCTCTCTCTCTATCTGCAGGATTATCTCTCTCTCTCTCTCTCTCTCTCTATCTGCTGGGATTATCTCTCTCTCTCTCTCTCTATCTCTATCTGCTGGATTATCTCTCTCTCTCTCTCTCCTCTGATCTCTCTCTCTCTCTCTCTCTATCTGCTGGATTCTCTCTCTCTCTCTCTCTCTCTCTATCTGCTGGATTCTCTCTCTCTCTCTCTCTCTATCTGCTGGATTCTCTCTCTCTCTCTCTCTCTCTCTCTATCTGATGGATTCTCTCTCTCTCTCTCTCTCTCTCTATCTGCTGGATTCTCTCTCTCTCTCTCTCTCTCTATCTGCTGGATTATCTCTCTCTCTCTCTCTCTCTATCTGCTGGATTCTCTCTCTCTCTCTCTCTCTCTATCTGATGGATTCTCTCTCTCTCTCTCTCTCTCTCTCTCTATCTGCTGGATTATCTCTCTCTCTCTCTCTCTCTCTATCTGCTGGATTATCTCTCTCTCTCTCTCTCTCTATCTGCTGGATTCTCTCTCTCTCTCTCTCTCTCTATCTGCTGAATTATCTCTCTCTCTCTCTCTCTCTATCTGCTGGATTCTCTCTCTCTCTCTCTCTCTATCTGCTGGATTCTCTCTCTCTCTCTCTCTCTCTATCTGCTGGATTACTCTCTCTCTCTCTCTCTCTCTCTATCTGCTGGATTCTCTCTCTCTCTCTCTCTCTCTATCTGCTGGATTCTCTCTCTCTCTCTCTCTCTCTATCTGCTGGATTCTCTCTCTCTCTCTCTCTCTCTCTATCTGCTGGATTCTCTCTCTCTCTCTCTCTCTCTCTCTCTCTCTATCTGCTGGATTCTCTCTCTCTCTCTCTCTCTCTATCTGCTGGATTCTCTCTCTCTCTCTCTCTCTATCTGCTGGATTATCTCTCTCTCTCTCTCTCTCTCTATCTGCTGGATTATCTCTCTCTCTCTCTCTCTCTATCTGCTGGATTCTCTCTCTCTCTCTCTCTCTCTCTCTATCTGCTGGATTCATCTCTCTCTCTCTCTCTCTCTATCTGCTGGATTATCTCTCTCTCTCTCTCTCTATCTGCTGGATTCTCTCTCTCTCTCTCTCTCTCTCTATCTGCTGGATTCTCTCTCTCTCTCTCTCTCTATCTGCTGGATTCTCTCTCTCTCTCTCTCTCTCTCTATCTGCTGGATTCTCTCTCTCTCTCTCTCTCTCTATCTGCTGGATTCTCTCTCTCTCTCTCTCTCTCTATCTGCTGGATTCTCTCTCTCTCTCTCTCTCTCTATCTGCTGGATTCTCTCTCTCTCTCTCTCTCTATCTGCTGGATTCTCTCTCTCTCTCTCTCTCTATCTGCTGGATTCTCTCTCTCTCTCTCTCTCTCTATCTGCTGGATTCTCTCTCTCTCTCTCTCTCTCTCTATCTGCTGGATTCTCTCTCTCTCTCTCTCTCTCTCTATCTGCTGGATTCTCTCTCTCTCTCTCTCTCTATCTGCTGGATTCTCTCTCTCTCTCTCTCTCTATCTGCTGGATTCTCTCTCTCTCTCTCTCTATCTGCTGGATTCTCTCTCTCTCTCTCTCTATCTGCTGGATTCTCTCTCTCTCTCTCTCTCTCTCTATCTGCTGGATTCTCTCTCTCTCTCTCTCTCTATCTGCTGGATTCTCTCTCTCTCTCTCTCTCTATCTGCTGGATTCTCTCTCTCTCTCTCTCTCTCTATCTGCTGGATTCTCTCTCTCTCTCTCTCTCTCTATCTGCTGGATTCTCTCTCTCTCTCTCTCTCTCTCTATCTGCTGGATTCTCTCTCTCTCTCTCTCTCTCTATCTGCTGGATTCTCTCTCTCTCTCTCTCTCTCTCTCTATCTGCTGGATTATCTCTCTCTCTCTCTCTCTCTCTATCTGCTGGATTCTCTCTCTCTCTCTCTCTCTCTATCTGCTGGATTCTCTCTCTCTCTCTCTCTCTCTATCTGCTGGATTCTCTCTCTCTCTCTCTCTCTCTATCTGCTGGATTCTCTCTCTCTCTCTCTCTCTCTCTATCTGCTGGATTCTCTCTCTCTCTCTCTCTCTCTGCTGGATTCTCTCTCTCTCTCTCTCTCTCTATCTGCTGGATTCTCTCTCTCTCTCTCTCTCTCTATCTGCTGGATTATCTCTCTCTCTCTCTCTCTCTCTATCTGCTGGATTCTCTCTCTCTCTCTCTCTCTCTATCTGCTGGATTCTCTGCTGGATTCTCTCTCTCTCTCTCTCTCTATCTGCTGGATTCTCTCTCTCTCTCTCTCTCTCTATCTGCTGGATTCTCTCTCTCTCTCTCTCTCTCTATCTGCTGGATTCTCTCTCTCTCTCTCTCTCTCTATCTGCTGGATTCTCTCTCTCTCTCTCTCTCTCTCTATCTGCTGGATTCTCTCTCTCTCTCTCTCTCTCTATCTGCTGGATTCTCTCTCTCTCTCTCTCTCTATCTGCTGGATTCTCTCTCTCCTCTCTCTCTATCTGCTGGATTCTCTCTCTCTCTCTCTCTCTATCTGCTGGATTCTCTCTCTCTCTCTCTCTCTATCTGCTGGATTCTCTCTCTCTCTCTCTCTCTCTCTCTATCTGCTGGATTCTCTCTCTCTCTCTCTCTCTCTCTATCTGCTGGATTCTCTCTCTCTCTCTCTCTCTCTATCTGCTGGATTCTCTCTCTCTCTCTCTCTCTATCTGCTGGATTCTCTCTCTCTCTCTCTCTCTCTATCTGCTGGATTATATCTCTCTCTCTCTCTCTCTATCTGCTGGATTATCTCTCTCTCTCTCTCTCTCTCTCTCTATCTGATGGATTATATATCTCTCTCTCTCTCTCTATCTGCTGGATTATCTCTCTCTCTCTCTCTCTCTCTATCTGCTGGATTCTGTCTCTCTCTCTCTCTCTCTCTCTATCTGCTGGATTATCTCTCAATCTCTCTCTCTCTCTCTATCTGCTGGATTATATCTCTCTCTCTCTCTCTCTATCTGCTGGATTATCTCTCTCTCTCTCTCTCTCTCTCTCTCTATCTGCTGGATTATCTCTCTCTCTCTCTCTCTCTATCTGCTGGATTATCTCTCTCTCTCTCTCTCTCTCTCTCTCTCTCTCTATCTGCTGGATTATATCTCTCTATCTCTCTCTCTGTCTCTATCTGCTGGATTATCTCTCTCTCTCTCTCTCTCTCTATCTGCTGGATTAAATCTCTCTATCTCTCTCTCTCTCTCTCTATCTGCTGGATTATATCTCTCTATCTCTCTCTCTCTCTATCTGCTGGATTATCTCTCTCTCTCTCTCTCTCTCTATCTGCTGGATTATATCTCTCTATCTCTCTCTCTCTCTCTATCTGCTGGATTATATCTCTCTATCTCTCTCTCTCTCTATCTGCTGGATTATATCTCTCTATCTCTCTCTCTCTCTATCTGCTGGATTATATCTCTCTCTATCTCTCTCTCTCTCTCTCTCTATCTGCTGGATTATATCTCTCTATCTCTCTCTCTCTCTCTCTATCTGCTGGATTATATCTCTCTATCTCTCTCTCTCTCTCTATCTGCTGGATTATCTCTCTCTCTCTCTCTCTCTCTCTATCTGCTGGATTATCTCTCTCTCTCTCTCTCTCTCTCTCTCTCTCTATCTGCTGGATTATCTCTCTCTCTCTCTCTCTCTATCTGCTGGATTATCTCTCTCTCTCTCTCTCTCTCTCTCTATCTGCTGGATTCTCTCTCTCTCTCTCTCTCTATCTGCTGGATTCTCTCTCTCTCTCTCTCTCTCTATCTGCTGGATTCTCTCTCTCTCTCTCTCTCTCTCTATCTGCTGGATTATCTCTCTCTCTCTCTCTCTCTCTCTATCTGCTGGATTATCTCTCTCTCTCTCTCTCTATCTGCTGGATTATCTCTCTCTCTCTCTCTATCTGCTGGATTCTCTCTCTCTCTCTCTCTCTCTATCTGCTGGATTATCTCTCTCTCTCTCTCTCTCTCTATCTGCTGGATTCTCTCTCTCTCTCTCTCTCTCTCTATCTGCTGGATTATCTCTCTCTCTCTCTCTCTCTCTCTATCTGCTGGATTATCTCTCTCTCTCTCTCTGTCTCTATCTGCTGGATTATCTCTCTCTCTCTCTCTCTCTCTATCTGCTGGATTATCTCTCTCTCTCTCTCTCTCTATCTGCTGGATTATCTCTCTCTCTCTCTCTCTCTCTCTATCTGCTGGATTATATCTCTCTATCTCTCTCTCTCTCTATCTGCTGGATTATATCTCTCTCTCTCTCTCTCTCTATCTGCTGGATTATATCTCTCTCTATCTCTCTCTCTCTCTCTCTCTATCTGCTGGATTATATCTCTCTATCTCTCTCTCTCTCTCTCTATCTGCTGGATTATATCTCTCTATCTCTCTCTCTCTCTCTATCTGCTGGATTATCTCTCTCTCTCTCTCTCTCTCTCTATCTGCTGGATTATCTCTCTCTCTCTCTCTCTCTCTCTCTCTATCTGCTGGATTATCTCTCTCTCTCTCTCTCTCTATCTGCTGGATTATCTCTCTCTCTCTCTCTCTCTCTCTCTATCTGCTGGATTCTCTCTCTCTCTCTCTCTCTATCTGATGGATTCTCTCTCTCTCTCTCTCTCTCTATCTGCTGGATTCTCTCTCTCTCTCTCTCTCTATCTATCTGCTGGATTATCTCTCTCTCTCTCTCTCTCTCTCTCTATCTGCTGGATTATCTCTCTCTCTCTCTCTCTATCTGCTGGATTCTCTCTCTCTCTCTCTCTATCTGCTGGATTCTCTCTCTCTCTCTCTCTCTCTCTATCTGCTGGATTCTCTCTCTCTCTCTCTCTCTCTATCTGCTGGATTCTCTCTCTCTCTCTCTCTCTCTATCTGCTGGATTCTCTCTCTCTCTCTCTCTCTCTCTATCTGCTGGATTCTCTCTCTCTCTCTCTCTCTATCTGCTGGATTCTCTCTCTCTCTCTCTCTCTCTCTATCTGCTGGATTCTCTCTCTCTCTCTCTCTATCTGCTGGATTCTCTCTCTCTCTCTCTCTCTCTCTCTCTCTATCTGCTGGATTCTCTCTCTCTCTCTCTCTCTATCTGCTGGATTCTCTCTCTCTCTCTCTCTATCTGCTGGATTCTCTCTCTCTCTCTCTCTCTCTATCTGCTGGATTCTCTCTCTCTCTCTCTCTCTCTCTATCTGCTGGATTCTCTCTCTCTCTCTCTCTCTCTCTCTATCTGCTGGATTATATCTCTCTCTCTCTCTCTATCTGCTGGATTATCTCTCTCTCTCTCTCCATCTGCTGGATTATATATCTCTCTCTCTCTCTCTATCTGCTGGATTATCTCTCTCTCTCTCTCTCTCTCTCTCTCTCTATCTGCTGGATTATCTCTCTCTCTCTCTCTCTCTCTATCTGCTGGATTATCTCTCTCTCTCTCTCTCTCTATCTGCTGGATTCTCTCTCTCTCTCTCTCTCTCTCTATCTGCTGGATTATCTCTCAATCTCTCTCTCTCTCTCTATCTGCTGGATTATCTCTCTCTCTCTCTCTCTCTCTCTCTCTATCTGCTGGATTATCTCTCTCTCTCTCTCTCTCTCTATCTGCTGGATTATCTCTCTCTCTCTCTCTCTCTCTATCTGCTGGATTATATCTCTCTATCTCTCTCTCTCTCTATCTGCTGGATTATCTCTCTCTTTCTCTCTCTCTCTCTCTCTCTATCTGCTGGATTCTCTCTCTCTCTCTCTCTCTCTCTATCTGCTGGATTCTCTCTCTCTCTCTCTCTCTCTCTCTATCTGCTGGATTCTCTCTCTCTCTCTCTCTCTATCTGCTGGATTCTCTCTCTCTCTCTCTCTCTCTCTATCTGCTGGATTCTCTCTCTCTCTCTCTCTCTCTATCTGCTGGATTCTCTCTCTCTCTCTCTCTCTATCTGCTGGATTCTCTCTCTCTCTCTCTCTATCTGCTGGATTCTCTCTCTCTCTCTCTCTATCTGCTGGATTCTCTCTCTCTCTCTCTCTATCTGCTGGATTCTCTCTCTCTCTCTCTCTCTCTATCTGCTGGATTCTCTCTCTCTCTCTCTCTCTATCTGCTGGATTCTCTCTCTCTCTCTCTCTCTCTCTCTCTATCTGCTGGATTCTCTCTCTCTCTCTCTCTCTCTCTATCTGCTGGATTCTCTCTCTCTCTCTCTCTCTCTATCTGCTGGATTCTCTCTATCTCTCTCTCTCTCTATCTGCTGGATTATATCTCTCTCTATCTCTCTCTCTCTCTCTCTATCTGCTGGATTATATCTCTCTATCTCTCTCTCTCTCTATCTGCTGGATTATATCTCTCTATCTCTCTCTCTCTCTATCTGCTGGATTATATCTCTCTATCTCTCTCTCTCTCTCTCTATCTGCTGGATTATATCTCTCTATCTCTCTCTCTCTCTCTATCTGCTGGATTATATCTCTCTATCTCTCTCTCTCTCTCTATCTATCTGCTGGATTATATCTCTCTATCTCTCTCTCTCTATCTGCTGGATTATATCTCTCTATCTCTCTCTCTCTCTATCTGCTGGATTATATCTCTCTATCTCTCTCTCTCTCTATCTGCTGGATTATATCTCTCTCTATCTCTCTCTCTCTCTCTCTATCTGCTGGATTATATCTCTCTATCTCTCTCTCTCTCTCTCTATCTGCTGGATTATATCTCTCTCTCTCTCTCTCTCTCTATCTGCTGGATTCTCTCTCTCTCTCTCTCTCTCTATCTGCTGGATTCTCTCTCTCTCTCTCTCTATCTGCTGGATCTCTCTCTCTCTCTCTCTCTCTCTCTATCTGCTGGATTCTCTCTCTCTCTCTCTCTCTCTATCTGCTGGATTCTCTCTCTCTCTCTCTCTCTCTATCTGCTGGATTCTCTCTCTCTCTCTCTCTCTCTCTATCTGCTGGATTCTCTCTCTCTCTCTCTCTCTCTCTATCTGCTGGATTCTCTCTCTCTCTCTCTCTCTCTATCTGCTGGATTCTCTCTCTCTCTCTCTCTCTCTATCTGCTGGATTCTCTCTCTCTCTCTCTCTCTATCTGCTGGATTCTCTCTCTCTCTCTCTCTCTATCTGCTGGATTCTCTCTCTCTCTCTCTCTCTCTATCTGCTGGATTCTCTCTCTCTCTCTCTCTCTCTATCTGCTGGATTCTCTCTCTCTCTCTCTCTCTCTCTATCTGCTGGATTCTCTCTCTCTCTCTCTCTCTATCTGCTGGATTCTCTCTCTCTCTCTCTATCTGCTGGATTCTCTCTCTCTCTCTCTCTCTCTATCTGCTGGATTCTCTCTCTCTCTCTCTCTCTCTATCTGCTGGATTCTCTCTCTCTCTCTCTCTCTCTCTCTATCTGCTGGATTCTCTCTCTCTCTCTCTCTCTCTCTCTATCTGCTGGATTCTCTCTCTCTCTCTCTCTCTCTCTATCTGCTGGATTCTCTCTCTCTCTCTCTCTATCTGCTGGATTTCTCTCTCTCTCTCTCTCTATCTGCTGGATTCTCTCTCTCTCTCTCTCTCTATCTGCTGGATTCTCTCTCTCTCTCTCTCTCTGCTGGATTCTCTCTCTCTCACTCTCTCTCTATCTGCTGGATTCTCTCTCTCTCTCTCTCTCTCTCTGCTGGATTCTCTCTCTCTCTCTCTCTCTCTATCTGCTGGATTCTCTCTCTCTCTCTCTCTCTCTCTATCTGCTGGATTCTCTCTCTCTCTCTCTCTCTCTCTATCTGCTGGATTCTCTCTCTCTCTCTCCTCTATCTGCTGGATTCTCTCTCTCTCTCTCTCTCTATCTGCTGGATTCTCTCTCTCTCTCTCTCTCTCTCTATCTGCTGGATTCTCTCTCTCTCTCTCTCTCTCTATCTGCTGGATTCTCTCTCTCTCTCTCTCTCTATCTGCTGGATTCTCTCTCTCTCTCTCTCTCTATCTGCTGGATTCTCTCTCTCTCTCTCTCTCTATCTGCTGGATTCTCTCTCTCTCTCTCTCTCTCTCTATCTGCTGGATTCTCTCTCTCTCTCTCTCTCTCTCTATCTGCTGGATTCTCTCTCTCTCTCTCTCTCTCTCTATCTGCTGGATTCTCTCTCTCTCTCTCTCTCTCTATCTGCTGGATTCTCTCTCTCTCTCTCTCTCTATCTCTGATCTCTCTCTCTCTCTCTATCTGCTGGATTTCTCTCTCTCTCTCTCTCTCTCTATCTGCTGGATTCTCTCTCTCTCTCTCTCTCTCTATCTGCTGGATTCTCTCTCTCTCTCTCTCTCTCTATCTGCTGGATTCTCTCTCTCTCTCTCTCTCTCTCTCTCTCTATCTGCTGGATTCTCTCTCTCTCTCTCTCTCTATCTGCTGGATTCTCTCTCTCTCTCTCTCTCTCTCTATCTGCTGGATTCTCTCTCTCTCTCTCTCTCTCTATCTGCTGGATTCTCTCTCTCTCTCTCTCTCTCTATCTGCTGGATTCTCTCTCTCTCCTCTCTCTCTCTATCTGCTGATTCTCTCTCTCTCTCTCTCTCTATCTGCTGGATTCCCTTCTCTCTCTCTCTCTCTATCTGCTGGATTCTCTCTCTCTCTCTCTCTATCTGCTGGATTCTCTCTCTCTCTCTCTCTCTCTCTAT
>JASTWF010001427.1:56481-83746 GCA_030390025.1 Squalus acanthias
CTCTCTCTCTCTCTCTCTATCTGCTGGATTCTCTCTCTCTCTCTCTCTCTCTATCTGCTGGATTCTCTTCTCTCTCTCTCTCTCTCTATCTGCTGGATTCTCTCTCTCTCTCTCTCTCTCTATCTGCTGGATTCTCTCTCTCTCTCTCTCTCTCTATCTGGATTCTCTCTCTCTCTCTCTCTCTCTATCTGCTGGATTCTCTCTCATCTCTCTCTCTCTCTATCTGCTGGATTCTCTCTCTCTCTCTCTCTCTATTCTGCTGAGTCTCTCTCTCTCTCTCTCTCTATGCTGGCTTCTCTCTCTCTCTCTCTCTCTCGCTGGATCTCTCTCTCTCTCTCTCTCTCTATCTGCTGGATTCTCTCTCTCTCTCTCTCTATCTGCTGGATTCTCTCTCTCTCTCTCTCTATCTGCTGATTCTCTCTCTCCTCTCTCTCTCTATCTGCTGATTATCTCTCTCTC
Organism: Squalus acanthias; assembly: GCA_030390025.1. NCBI lineage: Eukaryota > Metazoa > Chordata > Chondrichthyes > Squaliformes > Squalidae > Squalus > Squalus acanthias. The sequence continues at coordinate 56,941 of JASTWF010001427.1, forward strand.
TCTCTCTCCTCTATCTGCTGGGATTCTCTCTCTCCTCTCTCTCTATCTGCTGATTCTCCTCTCTCTCTCTCTCTCTATCTGCTGGATTCTCTCTCTCGTCTCTCTCTCTCTCTATCTGCTGGATTCTCTCTCTCTCTCTCTCTCTCTTCTATCTGCTGGATTCTTCTCTCTCTCTCTCTATCTGCTGGATCTCTCTCTCTCTCTCTCTCTCTATCTGCTGGATTCTCTCTCTCTCTCTCTCTCTCTCTCTCTATCTGCTGGATTATCTCTCTCTCTCTCTCTCTCTATCTGCTGGATTATCTCTCTCTCTCTCTCTCTCTATCTGCTGGATTATCTCTCTCTCTCTCTCTCTCTCTCTCTATCTGCTGGATTATATCTCTCTATCTCTCTCTCTCTCTATCTGCTGGATTTATCTCTCTATCTCTCTCTCTCTCTATCTGCTGGATTATCTCTCATCTCTCTCTCTCTCTCTATCTGCTGGATTATATCTCTCTATCTCTCTCTCTCTCTATCTGCTGGATTATATCTCTCTATCTCTCTCTCTCTCTCTATCTGCTGGATTATATCTCTCTATCCTCTCTCTCTATCTGCTGGATTATATCTCTCTATCTCTCTCTATCTGCTGGATTATATCTCTCTATCTCTCTCTCTCTCCTATCTGCTGGATTATATCTCTCTATCTCTCTCTCTCTCTATCTGCTGGATATATCTCTCTATCTCTCTCTCTCTCTATCTGCTTGATTATATCTCTCTATCTCTCTCTCTCTGCTGGATTATATCTCTCTATCTCTCTCTCTCTCTCTATCTGCTGGATTATATCTCTCTATCTCTCTCTCTCTCTCTATCTGCTGGATTATATCTCTCTATCTCTCTCTCTCTCTCTATCTGCTGGATTATATCTCTCTATCTCTCTCTCTCTCTCTCTATCTGCTGGATTATATCTCTCTATCTCTCTCTCTCTCTCTATCTGCTGGATTATATCTCTCTATCTCTCTATCTCTCTCTATCTATCTATCTATCTATCTATCTATCTAGCTATCTATCTATCTATCTATCTATCTATCTACAGACTTAGGGCTGCTGCTGCTCATTTTGCATCCAGGTCCTCTCACAGCAAAGGCCAGGCAGTCTCTGAAGACCTTCAATGCAGCAGCAATGATGACATCATCAGAGGCGACTTTCAGACTGAAAACACTCATTGGGTCATGGGTTCCCACATGCTGGAACTCAATTGCCCAATTAGGTGAAAATTGCATCAATCTCCCACATCCAATTGCAGTCGGGTGGATAACACGAAAAGTGGATGACACGACCCCAGCCCGCCCCAGTATCAAAATCCAGCCCTCTCTGTCAGTCTAATTAACTTCAATATAGACAAGCGTGAGGTGGTAAATCTTGGTCGGAAGAATAAGGTGGCAGATGGAGTATAATGTAGGGAAATGTGAGGTTATTCACTTTGGTAGGAAGAATAGAAAAACAGAATATTTTTTAACTGGTGAGAAACTTTTAAATGTTGGTGTTCAGAGAGATTTGGGGGTCCTCGTGCAAGAAACACAGAAAGCTAGCATGCAGGTACAGCAAGCAATAAGGAAGGCAAATGGCATGTTGGCCTTTATTGCAAGGGGGTTGGAGTATAAGAGTAAGGAAGTCTTGCTACAATTGTACAGGGCCTTGGTGAGACCACACCTGGAGTACTGCGCACAGTTTTGGTCTCCTTATCTAAGGAAGGATATACTTGCCATAGAGGGAGTGCAACGAAGGTTCACTAGATTGATCCCTGGGATGAGAGGGCTGTCCTATGAGGAGAGATTGAGTAGATTGGGCCGATACTCTCTGGAGTTTAGAAGAATGAGAGGTGATCACATTGAAACATACAAGATTCTGAGGGGGATTGACAGGTTAGATGCTGAGAGGCTGTTTCCCCCTGGCTGGAGAGTCTAGAACCAGGGGTCACAGTCTCAGGATAAGGGGTCGGCCATTTAGGACTGAGATGAGGAGGAATTTCTTCACTCAGAGGGCGGTGAATCTTTGGAATTCTCTACCCCAGAGGGCTGTGGAGGCTCAGTCGTTGAGTATATTCAAGGCTGAGATCGATAGATTTTTGGACTCTAGGGGAATCGAGGGATATGGAGATCGGGCGGGAAAGTGGAGTTGAGGTCGATGATCAGCCACGATCTCATTGAATGGTGGAGCAGGCTCGAGGGGCCGAATGGCCTACTCCTGCTCCTAATTCTTATGTTCTTATGTTCTTATAAGGAGGCCACACACTCCTTGGAAAATAAGTGTCTCAATGGGGTAGATGAACAGAGTGATCTCGGATTACAGATACACAAATCACTGAAAATAGCGATGCAGGTTAAAAGGCCATAAAAAAGCAAACCAAGAATGAGGGTTTATTTCTAGAGGAATAGAACTGAAAAGCAGAGAAGTTACGTTCAACTTATATCGAACCTTGGTTAGACCACACTTGGAGCACTGTGTACAGTTCTGGTCTCCATATACCTTGGTTAGACCACACTTGGAGCACTGTGCACAGTTCTGGTCTCCATATACCTTGCTTAGACCACACTTGGAGCACTGTGCACAGTTCTGGTCTCCATATACCTTGGTTAGACCACACTTGGAGCATTTTGCACAGTTCTGGTCTCCATATCCCTTGGTTAGACCATACTTGGAGCACTGTGCACAGTTCTGGTCTCCATATCCCTTGGTTAGACCACACTAGGAGCACTGTGCACAGTTCTGGTCTCCGTATACCTTGGTTAGACCACACTTGGAGCACTGTGCACGGTTCTGGTCTCCGTATACCTTGGTTAGACCACACTTGGAGCACTGTGTACAGTTCTGGTCTCCATATACCTTGGTTAGACCACACTTGGAGCACTGTGCACAGTTCTGGTCTCCATATACCTTGCTTAGACCACACTTGGAGCATTTTGCACAGTTCTGGTCTCCATATACCTTGGTTAGACCACACTTGGAGCATTTTGCACAGTTCTGGTCTCCATATCCCTTGGTTAGACCACAGTAGGAGCACTGTGCACAGTTCTGGTCTCCGTATACCTTGGTTAGACCACACTTGGAGCACTGTGCACGGTTCTGGTCTCCGTATACCTTGGTTAGACCACACTTGGAGCACTGTGCACAGTTCTGGTCTCCATATACCTTGGTTAGACCACACTTGGAGCACTGTGCACAGTTCTGGTCTCCATATACCTTGCTTAGACCACACTTGGAGCACTGTGTACGGTTCTGTTCTCCATACATCTTGGTTAGACCACACTTGGAGCACTGTGCACAGTTCTGCTCTCCATATACCTTGGTTAGACCACACTTGGAGCACTGTGCACAGTTCTGGTCTCCATATACCTTGGTTAGACTACACTTGGAGCACCGTGCACAGTTCTGGTCTCCATATACCTTGGTTAGACCACACTTGGAGCACTGTTCACAGTTCTGGTCTCCATATACCTTGGTTAGAGCACACTTGGAGCACTGTGCACAGTTCTAGTCTCCATATACCTTGGTTAGACCACACTTGGAGCACTGTGCACTGTTCTGGTCTCCATATACCTTGGTTAGACCACACTTGGAGCACTGTGCACAGTTCTGGTCTCCATATCCCTTGGTTAGACCACAGTAGGAGCACTGTGCACAGTTCTGGTCTCCGTATACCTTGGTTAGACCACACTTGGAGCACTGTGTACAGTTCTGGTCTTCATACATCTTGGTTAGACCACACTTGGAGCACTGTGCACAGTTCTGCTCTCCATATACCTTGGTTAGACCACACTTGGAGCACTGTGCACAGTTCTGGTCTCCATATACCTTGGTTAGACTACACTTGGAGCACCGTGCACAGTTCTGGTCTCCATATACCTTGGTTAGACCACACTTGGAGCACTGTTCACAGTTCTGGTCTCCATATACCTTGGTTAGAGCACACTTGGAGCACTGTGCACAGTTCTGGTCTCCATATACCTTGCTTAGAGCACACTTGGAGCATTTTGCACAGTTCTGGTCTCCATATACCTTGGTTAGACCACACTTGGAGCATTTTGCACAGTTCTGGTCTCCATATCCCTTGGTTAGACCACAGTAGGAGCACTGTGCACAGTTCTGGTCTCCGTATACCTTGGTTAGACCACACTTGGAGCACTGTGCACGGTTCTGGTCTCCGTATACCTTGGTTAGACCACACTTGGAGCACTGTGCACAGTTCTGGTCTCCATATACCTTGGTTAGACCACACTTGGAGCACTGTGCACAGTTCTGGTCTCCATATACCTTGCTTAGACCACACTTGGAGCACTGTGTACAGTTCTGGTCTCCATACATCTTGGTTAGACCACACTTGGAGCACTGTGCACAGTTCTGGTCTCCATATACCTTGGTTAGACCACACTTGGAGCACTGTGCACAGTTCTGGTCTCCATATACCTTGGTTAGACCACACTTGGAGCACTGTGCACAGTTCTGGTCTCCATATACCTTGCTTAGACCACACTTGGAGCACTGTGTACAGTTCTGGTCTCCATACATCTTGGTTAGACCACACTTGGAGCACTGTGCACAGTTCTGCTCTCCATATACCTTGGTTAGACCACACTTGGAGCACTGTGCACAGTTCTGGTCTCCATATACCTTGGTTAGACTACACTTGGAGCACTGTTCACAGTTCTGGTCTCCATATACCTTGGTTAGACCACACTTGGAGCACTGTTCACAGTTCTGGTCTCCATATACCTTGGTTAGAGCACACTTGGAGCACCGTGCACAGTTCTGGTCTCCATATTGTAGAATTCGCAATTATCGCGATTTGATTAATAAGGAGAAAACACAAAGTTTCGTTCAAACAGCTTTTATTTCAGCAGAATGCTGTCAGGTTTAAATTGGACACAAGCAGCCTGTAAAATGGCCGCCGCACCTCGTGACAGAACATTCTAGACTTTTCAACAGGCAGACAAGATGGTGTTCCATTAAACATTTTTTTGCAAGATCGATAACGATTCAGCACAGTGAAGATGGGTTTACAGTATAAACATAGATACCGGAATCGGTCTCCCAGGTGCAAAGGAAAGCCATTGTACCAAGTACTTAAGGGCCCATCCAAAGGACATTAATATGTAAACTCCCAACGGCTCTACGATGAGAGAGCCGTTAGCAGGTAGTTATACAGGACACTTGGAAGCCCCAAACCCCTCCAGGGAGAACACCGACCGATTTAACAATGGGAGAAATATTAACAGGTACTCAAACATTCATGAGTAGCCCCGAAACCCATTAAGGACGGAGATCACCCATACAAGACATTTGGGCGCCAAACCCTAAACAAAAGAATGGACATTATAGTTGGGCGGGAAACGGAAGATTTTTGCACTATAATTGCAGGCCCAAACCGTCCATTCGCTCTCTTGCTCTTGCCGCTCTTGCTCGCTTGCTGCTTTTATCATCGTGGCTGCTCCTGTGTTTTATCCGGTCGATTCGTAACCTCGTGGCTGCTCCTGTGTGCTCGTAGTTAGGCTTCTGCGTGCCTGTTGCCTCTTCTGAAAAGACTGTTGAACTTTCTGATCCGTTCGGATCTACCTCGTGTCGCGTAACGAAGACCTATGTTGGTAACTGGCAGCGGAACCAAAGGCCCGAGATGAGATGAGATGAGATGAGATGAGAGGAGAAGAGAAGAAGACCATATCCATCGCCACGGTCAGTAAATCCCGACCGCGCCTGTAGGTCGATCAGCCAAGTCTTCTCGACAGGAAGTTTTCTTCTTTAAACTTCTAACAAACATATTGCATCAATGATAACTGGACTGTGCAAACACATCGTATCAGTGATATTGACAACGGTGCTCCTCAACTAAACTGTGAAGTCAACCAACAGAGGTCTTCACTACAGCAGACGGTCCAGCCTACTAGCCCGAGCAGCAGAAGCCAGTAAACAAGTGGGACCAGGAGATCTCCTGACCGACACGTGGGTGCTGCGGTGAAAAACATCCGATCAGCTATTCGGGATTTCTCCGAGTTATTACGAGTGGTGAGCATGAGTCTCGAGATCCTACGAAGCTAGTTTAGGATAGATATTGATAGGGGAGGGTTTAAAGATTAAGGATATTTGTAATGTGTGCCCTATTTACGTTGTGCCGTTCGTTCCTCGTTTCCCTAAGAGTGATTATAACCGTTTGTAAGATTGTACTGTCATTAATCTGTGCGTATGACATGTATTTCATAATCTTAAGTATCATGCAATAAAGATTTTCCATTTCGTACCATTCAAACCAAGTCTACATGAGTTTTATCTCCATTACTGCTCTCGCATCTAAGTCCAGTGTCTAGAACCGTAAGGGAGAGTGATTCGAACCACTCACAGGTGTGTCTAGTGTTCCCAGACTGGCTGGAGACCAGAACAGGCAACCAGGCCTAGACCCGCACTGACATACAGGCTGCACAGAGCCGCGTGAATCTCACAGGCTACGAGACACGCAGGGTCAGGAGAGAATCCCTTACAGAAAATGGCGACCGCGGCAGGACACTGGCAGCGAGAGGGTAGTGTGTTAGATTTTGGAATGACTGTACGAAATGTTATGCAGGAAAAGATAGCGGATTATGTGTTTGGAAAGGTTAATCTAACTAAAAAGTGGATAAGTGAGTTGTTAGCGGATAAGAGCCCACTAGAGGCAGCTGAAAGGTGGACTGATAGTAAGGAGCATAAAAAGGCAGTTGAGAAAGCAGTCTGGCTTATGTGCTACAAAAGGCAGGTTCAGATTTCAAACCAGACCAATACAGCGCTAACAGCTCGAATCAGGCATTTAGAGGAGAAATGGAGGAGAAGGTTTCTGGAGGGGAGGTGCTCATTAAGAATTTAAATGAGTTACGCCAGGAAAGCCAGGAAGTCTCCAGTTACCTTAAAACAAGGGTAGAGTATCTCGAGTGCCAGATCACTGAAGCAAAATTGAACGAGAGTAGGATGAAGGAAAGATGTAACCGCCAAGCTGCCCAGATAAGAACTCAAGAAGAGAGCTTAATGGGGGTTAGGTCGGCGTATAAGTTGGCCCTTGAGGATAAGTTTCAGGGAGCCGACCATAGCGCCTGCCAAAAGAGATAGAGAGCCTCAAAAAGGCCGTGAATAATGCGAACGGCATGGTGTGCCTTATCAATCCGTCGGCGCGCCAGCCGCTAGTAAATGAGAGATTTAGAAATTCCCCACCAAGTAAAGCAGAAGAAGTAGTAGCCACTGCGCCCTCCGCGCCACCCAGCTATTCAGAAACCTGGGTTAGGGAGGAAGCAACGGAAGAAACAAAAGAGCCCGTTGAAAAGGAAGTAGAAAAGGGATCGTTGTATCCAGTAACGGGTATTAAAAGGGGCCCAAGCAGAAACGGTGGGGAAGAACCGGGGGATCTCCTCGGACAGCTGGTGTTGCCTCACAGTTCACATCAGCTGAGAGCTATGATAAACCACGTAAGGAAGCTGACCGAGATAGACGACCCTTCCGTACATTTCAGGGAAGTTGAGCAAGCCGCAGCCATCAACGGCTGCGATGATGGGGAGACAGCAAAAATGCTGCTGTTCTCGTTAGACAGCTCGGTCCTTCAGTGTCTCTCAGGCGAGAGCAAGAGGGGAAACAAAAGTTATGAGGAATTGAAAAATGAGGTCCTAGAAGTAGTGGGAGCGAACGACGGAGGTCCGTTTGCTAGAGTGGGACAGACAGTGCAGATGGAGGGAGAACCCCCGAAGGTTTTTGCCGACAGGCTGTGGCCAGTATATGAGCGCAGCTGTCTAGGTGCGCCCGAGCGCGAAGATGTGGAAGGCGCCGCTTTAACTCATTGGCTTAGGTGCATAATAGCCAACAGTTTACCAGCCGTTAGAGAGCAGGCAAAAGCCTGGTTCGATCCCAATGACCTCAACCTTACGGAAGAGTCGGTCTTGAATCGACTCACGTTAGGTTACCGTAACATAAGGGGTATGGCAACACGTCCCTTTAAGGGAAGAGTACATGAGGTACGACCCGCAGCCCCGGCTCAAAGAGAGTGGCATCAGGAGGGTAATCGCGCCCCACAGGCAAGTAATGCCTGTTACGGGTGTGGGAAGACAGGGCACTGGCGCAAGCACTGCAGGAACCCTTGGAAGGATTCCAAGGATAAAAATCCCGCGGTCCGAGCCCAGGCGCCTGTCCCGGCTAAGGAAGCAAAGGCACCCACCCCTCCCGACGACCTCGAAGCAGTGTTAGGAGTCATGCGCAAGATGGTTTTGAATGCGCGTGGACAGGTGGCGGTCGCAACCGGCCCCGTAGGTGCCGCAGGACCGTCTAATAGTGCCCCATGACTAGAACCAGCACAGCCCGTCTACCTGTGTCCGCTCAGCTATGATGCGTGGAGGCGACCTGTGGTGGAGATGGAGGTAGAGAAACAGAAGGGCAGTTATTTGTTGGACACGGGAGCTTCTTGCACCATAATCCATACAGATGACCCTTTTGACTCGCCGCTATCTACCAAGGTCCCATTCACGCTAGCAGGGTTCACAGGAAAGAACAGGCTGGCACGTTTTCCCTCCGCTATCCATTCGTTTAGGAACACTTCGCCTTAAGTGGAAGTGTATACTGATGGCATGGCAAAAGGGGGGTGGAAGAGGTATTCTCGGGTCCGATCTCCTAGCGGGACACGGGATCCTCGTGGACCTCAGAAATCACTGTCTCTGGGGGGCTAAAGGTGAAAAAGGCGAGGTAATGGTAATTCAAGGGGAGGAAGAAACAGGGGTCCTGTGTACCGTACAGCCATCCGGAGGCTACGACCTCAGGCTTATGGTCGCAGATGTCCCAACGGACATGCAAACGTACGTGTCAGATAATATGCACGCGTTTGCAACCCACAAGCACGATTGTGGGAGGGTGGTCGGGTTTGAGGTCAGCGTAGATGGGGACCCCATGACCCGACCCCAAAAGCAGTATAACTTCCCCAAAGAAGCAGAACCCGATATGGAGGCAGCAATGTCTTCCTTGGTGCAGCAGGGCGTGTTGAGGCCGATAGCCACACACGTGAACTCCCCATTATGGCCGGTTAGGAAGCCGGATAATTCGTGGAGAGCCACGGTGGACTACAGAGTCCTTAACAGTAACATTCCCGCCTGCGCGCCCACAGTAGCAGCAGTTGCTGACCTAATAGGGAGCATCCCAGCGTCCGCGACCACGTTCACGGTGCTGGATATCTCGAACGGTTTTTGGTCCATCCCGCTGCGGCGAGAGGACCAGTACAAGTTTGCCTTTACGTTTAAAGGGCAACAGTACACGTGGAACTGTCTGCCACAGGGTTTCCACAATAGCCCCAGTATTTTTCACCAGTGTATGGCAGGAAGTTTAAAGGAGTTTAGTCAGCCCAATCAGATAGTACAGTATGTGGATGATTTGCTCCTATTTACGGACTCAAGGGAGGAGCACGGACCACTACTGGACGAGTTATTGGAGCTGTTAGCGAGAAAGGGTTTTAAAGTAAACCCAAAGAAAGCACGTATCGGTCAGCAGGAAGTAAAATTCCTGGGACTGACCCTACGCGCTGGGGAAAGAGCCATAGACAAAGCAAGGAGGGAGTCGGTGCAAGAATTACCGATTCCCAACAACGTAAGGGGTGTGAGGTCCTTCTTGGGACTGACCGGTTACTGCAGGGATTTTATCGAAGATTATGCGGCCACAGCGGCGCCGCTCCTCCGACTCCTCCATAAGGGAGTGGAGTGGTCTTGGGACGAGGGCTGCCAAGCAGCCTTCGAGAAGTTAAAAAGGGATCTGCAGACCGCGCCAGCCTTAGGGGCCATAGATGGGGGGAAGGAGTTTTTCCTGGAGGTAGCTGCCAGCGGGGACAGCTTAAGCGCCGTGCTGCTCCAAGAGCGTCACGGCAAGCTGAGGCCGGTTGTCTATTCATCCAGGGTATTAACGGATGTGGAGAGAAGTTTTTCCAATTGCGAAAGGCACCTTTTAGCCACGCATTGGGCTGTGAAAAGATCAGCGATCTTCACAGGGCTCTCTCCCATCACTCTCCTCACACATCACACACCAACTAAGATGCTTCTGGATGGGAGGATTAAAGACGGGACCGTAAGCAGCGCACGCATTGCGCGTTGGACCCTTCTTCTCTCCCAGTTGGATCTTAGAGTAAAAGGTCTTTGCGAGCCCAGGCTTGCGGCCAATTTGGTATACCCCGGTACAGCCCACCGGTGTTCGGTGGAAGGGGTGTGGGACGTCAACATAGGTTTGCGGGCCGGGATACATCCCACTGGGCGCGAGATTTATGTTGATGGGTCTAGCACAGTGTCTGCTGGCGAGCGACTCACAGGGTGTGGAGTTTATGACCCTGCGGCAGACCTTGCCCTGGCGATCAAGCTCCCTAGCACTATGAGCGCGCAGCAAGCTGAGCTGTCTGCCGTGGTGTACGTTGTGACCCACTGTAAGGGATTCTCTCCTGACCCTGCGTGTCTCGTAGCCTGTGAGATTCACGCGGCTCTGTGCAGCCTGTATGTCAGTGCGGGTCTAGGCCTGGTCTCCAGCCAGTCTGGGAACACTAGACACCCCTGTGAGTGGTTCGAATCACTCTCCCTTACGGTTCTAGACACTGGACTTAGATGCGAGAGCAGTAATGGAGATAAAACTCATGTAGACTTGGTTTGAACGGTACGAAATGGAAAATCTTTATTGCATGATACTTAAAATTATGAAATACATGTCATATGCACAGATTAATGACAGTACAATCTTACAAACAGTTATAATCACTCTTAGGGAAACGAGGAACGAACGGCACAACGTAAATAGGGCACACATTACAAATATCCTTAATCTTTAAACCCTCCCCTATCAATAGCTATCCTAAACTAGCTTCGTAGGATCTCGAGACTCATGCTCACCACTCGTAATAACTCGGAGAAATCCCGAATAGCTGATCGGATGTTTTTCACCGCAGCACCCACGTGTTGGTCAGGAGATCTCCTGGTCCCACTTGTTTACTGCTTCTGCTGCTCGGTCAGTCGGCTGGACCGTCCGCTGTAGTGAAGACCTCTGTTGGTTGGATACAAGGTATGGTGGAGCACCGTTGTCAAGAAGACTTGGCTGATCGACCTACAGGCGCGGTCGGGATTTACTGACCGTGGCGATGGATAAGGTCTTCTTTTCTTCTCCTCTCATCTCATCTCATCTCATCTCGGGCCTTTGGTTCCGCTGCCAGTTACCAACATAGGTCTTCGTTACGCGACACGAGGTAGATCCGAACGGATCAGAAAGTTCAACAGTCTTTTACACAGGAGCAGCCACGAGGTTACGAATCGACCGGATAAGACACAGGAGCAGCCACGATGATAACAGCAGCAAGCGGCAAGAGTCAAGAGCAAGAGAGCAAGAGAGCGAATGGACGGTTTGGGCCTGCAATTATAGTGCACAGTTCTTCCGTTTCCCGCCCAACTACAATGTCCATTCTTTTGTTTAAGGTTTGGCGCCCAAAATGTCCTGTATGGGTGATCTCCGTCCTTAATGGGTTTCGGGGCTACTCATGAATGTTTGAGTACCTGTTAATATTTCTCCCATTGTTAAATCGGTCGGTGTTCCCCCTGGAGGGGTTTGGGGCTTCCAAGTGTCCTGTATAACTACCTGCTAACGGCTCTCTCATCGTAGAGCCGTTGGGAGTTTACATATTAATGTCCTTTGGATGGGCCCTTGATGGCTTTCCTTTGTACCTGGGAGACCGATTCCAGTATCGATGTTTATACTGTAAACCCATAATGTCCTGTGTATTGTCTTCACTGTGCTGAATCGTTATCGATCCTGCAAAAATGTTTATTGGAACGCCATCTTGTCTGCCTGTTGAAAAGTCTAGAATGTTCTGTCACGAGGTGCGGCGGCCATTTTACAGGCTGCTTGTGTCCAATTTAAACCTGACAGCATTCTGCTGAAATAAAAAGCTGTTTGAACGAAACTTTGTGTTTTCTCCTTATTAAAACGAAATCGCGATAATTGCGAATTCTACAGTCCCTCCTGTTGATGCGAATAACTCCGCTTATCGTATCAAAAACTCAGTGGTGAGCAATCTTATCCCGATTTCACTCCGAATCCAGTAGATTAATCCCATAAATTTTTAACTTGACTAGGGTCTCTGTGTCGTCCTTATTTCCCAAGAAAATCACATTTTAAATCACCATAGGCATCATTTGCCCTTAAACTTACACCTCTTGTTTTTCCTTCCCGGCGTAACCAGGCCGATACCTCACGCATCACCTGTATATTTGTCTTTTATTCAGGGAAAGGAAAAACAAAACCCAAAAACCAAACAATCAACACCATCACCAAAATAAACAAATCCCAACTCTTAAACATGTCGAGTTTCCAACGTATTTACAATGAGTACAAACTTCCGCGGCGCACGTGGCGAGCGGGAGTGACGCCATTTTCCTATTACACTGCGCTCTCATCGTGCACGCGCACGTAACGTTCTCGCCACTCTCCCGTGTTCTCATGCTTGGTGAGGCGCTTGTCTCTTTTACAATGTATGAACAATAGGTATACTACAATAAACACTTGACAGACGACTAAAATGTGGGAGGCTATTCTGACCCATGAGGGCACTTCAATATTCGTGAACAGATTCCACCACGGTGGAACCACTATGTCCAAAATGTCTGTACCTATCTCGACGGTTTTCTGTTCTAATGTATAGAAATGCTTTTGTGACACCGCGACGGCTTTCAGAAGTTTGGTTAAATGCTCAGGGAGAGGGGGAATGAGGTATCCAAAATGCGCGACAAATCGCTGCAAGTCGGTGAAATTCTCTTTTACTGTGAGATGAACAGTGGATGGTTCAGGGATTGGGATAATTCGCTGTTGTGCTACTTGAACTTCAGCCCTGGGTTTAAAACAGAAACTGCTGTCACTCACCGGACACCGGCTACGGTTTCCATGCTGGTAGTGTTGCGCTGCAGTGGTAACACAATATGTTCCACCCCCGATGTATGCTACCTGCGGAGGCACATGATCTTGTGCCATTGCCTCCATGGTGCAATTCATGGACTTGGCGCCAGCCGTTCTGAACCCGCACTGTGGTGTTAAAAAGGCATTCAAGTGCTGGGGGCACAGTATTATGTGTGCTCCCCTGCCACGACAACCAGAGAGATCTGTACCTGTCATCGTTTGCTCCCAGCGGATGACGTAAGGTGGAACCGCTGCATAACGAATGTGGGCTCCCCCCTGAATGACACCAATGTTCTCTACCCGATACACCGGGGCGGGCTTTGCTGTGTTGCCCAAAACCGGCATGCGTAATACTATTCCCATAATAGTATGGTTTGAACGTCCGCAGTCCACGGGGACTGGGTAAGCTTCTGAAGCTAGCCTGAGCTGGCACGGACTTAATGCGTTCTGAAAAGGGTGGAGCGCCCGCAGGTGTTTGTTACTTATCCAGGACGGGACCAAACCTTGTTTTAAATCCTCCAAATTACTGCGGCCCTCGCCCAGTAACCACGCCCCGTAAAGCACGCACACCTCGTTCTGCGCAGCTTGATCGGATGCATTCCGATCTTCCCTAATCAGGGCATTTACCGTACGCGCATGTTTCTCCAGCTCTGCTATGATTTCCTTTAAGTGTAGTGTCATGGCTTGGTCCTCGTGCAGACCCGACCCTACCACTTTATTCTCATCTGTTAGAATATCCTTTAACTGTGTTTTTAAACCATTAATCTGGGTCTGCAGCTCCACACTGTCTAGAGCGTTGACCACAGATGTCCCTGTGTTAAAAGCAGTGAACGCATCGTTCACCAAACCCCTTCTTTGCCTCCCTACTTGGTCCAAAACTTCCTGCGGTGCGGTGTATAAACTTGTCTTATCAATTTCTGCAAAATCAAACTCGTAAAATTGCCTGAACATCTTGGTCAACAGGACCTGGTACAACTGTTCCGTCTTTTTGGGGCACCACTCTGGTAACCGTACCTCAGTGAGATTTAAAATCACCGAGGCCACCGCGTAATGTACCCCCTGAAATAGTATCTGGTCTGTGGGGACCAGTACCAAACCGTTCCCGGGTCCCTTACTAGTTTTAGGGCACCCTTCTTCCTCAGTTAGAACTACCGGAATCGTGGGCGGGGCTTTGCGTGGGCGCGTAATGAGCTCAGTGGCATTTACTGGGATCGGAGAGTATGGGGCTCCGCACCCCCTGGTGCTCGCATCCCACCTCATCCCCTGTCCGTTATCCTGCCACTGGTTAATAAAGAATATGGAGATGCCTTTGGGGCAAACGTACTTTGACCCCCACATACAAACATAAATCCCCTCATCCGGTTCCCACCATTTGTCCCAACAGACTTTCACTTGTCCATCTGTCCCCGTAATTGTCCGATGGGTATTATTACCCAGTCGCTCCCACTCAACCGAAGAGTTCCTCATAGTTTTGCTCAGCTTTCGCAGCCACCACCATCGGCTCAATGGGACATCCCCACTGCAGGTCAAACAAATCCGTTTGCCGACGGTGACGCTGATCCTGGGTGCGATGATCCGTACTTTGGGGCACATTAAAGAAGTCTCTTTGTAGGCGAACCCCGATGTGCTGGAATACTCCGTTGAGTTCGTTCCCAGCCATCCTGGCCACCTTCCCTTGTGGAAATAGGTGCTGGTCCCTTCTGCCTTCCGTCTCCCGGTCCCATCCACCGCGATGGGGGCCGTGTCCCCGGAACATCCAAACACCACGACATCCTTGGTGTGGCCTCGATAGGCCAATCCACATCCGATTGCCACGAGCAATACTAGAAGTCGTTCCATCCTTCCTTGGTTCCTGTGATCAGATAGAATGAGGTAGCCAGCCTCGCAAAAAGTCTCTGGCTTTTGTGAAGGGTGAGCGGGTCCCCTGACCTCGCCTCACGTAAACTTCAACGTTTGCTAAATAGACTTCCTCTAAACCTAGCCTTAAAACTCCCATCATTTTGTCGTTATCTGTTAAAAACACTACAAACTTAACCTTATTAAAACTTAAAACTTAACCTTGAACTATAAACTTAAAACTTAACCTTAAACTAATACTTTACAATGCCGCCCGTTCTCAGGGCGGCCCCTTTAAATCCTGAGAAGGCTGCTGCGAGCTCTTCCCGACGGTGGGAGGGCACTGACCCTTCCCTCTGATCTGCCGCAGCCTGTTGCTGCGCTGACCCTTTCCTCTGATCTGCCGCAGCCTGTTACTGCTTCGATGTGGCCTGTCTCTACCCGGGTTATCTTAACCTGAAACTTACGCCTTGGGGCAGTCTGTGGACCTGACCACATCCTCCTGGGCTGGGGTACTCTGCTTGACCTACGGGGAGTTGCTATGGGCGGGGGCTCCGTGACGGACGGACCGGGTTCCGAGACCTCCAACGGGATGACCTGGGGTTCCATCACAGTCGCCAGCTCCGCCTCCGCTGACTCCGCCTCCCTAACCTCGGGGCTGGCAGTTCGTGGCCCCGCCCTGCTCGGCCCAGCAGGCGGCCCTTCACTCGTGAACTCTGCCTCCCCTGAGGACTGGACGTTCAAAGCGGGCGGCCACACCTCTGGGAACCACATAGCGGCTGGCCCGGCCTCCTCTAGCTCCTCCCTCCTGTTGTCGGGACCTGCAGCTTGTGTGTCCACCCCGTATGGATCTCTACCTAGCGGCCCCAATCCTCCCAGACCGTTCCTCAGGAACCACCCGTCATCATCACTATGCTCATCTGCACTATCCTCATCTGACCAGGGTACCCTGGGGTCCTCGTCATCTAACCCCCAACTCCAGAAAAACGCTGCATGATCGTCCGGGATGTCCCTTCCCCTGATGCAAGCTGCTACGCCTGCCTGTGTGCCTTGTGGTCCTACCTGGGGCTGTGCTTCCCCACTCGCAGGTCTGGCCCCTCCCTTAAGACAGGCCACCGCCCCTGCTTGTTTCTGTGAAATCTCACCTGCTGGAGGCTGCAGATTTCTATCCTGTTTTAAATCCTCATACTCCCTGCTCCTGGCTACCCTGTAGGCTGCTTTTATCTCTCTAAGCTGCCCTTCTAGCCTGAGCACGTCTAACTTTCCCATTGATCGGGCGTTCTCCTCCCGCAGGGTCTGCTCTCTAAGCTGCCCTTCCAGCCCATCTATTTTCCCTATTAAGCGGGCGTTCTCCTCCCGCAAGGCCTGCTCTTTTAACCTGGCCTCCTCACCGCAGACCCCCTCCTGTGCGTGTCTTTTAAAAGGACACAGGTAGGCAGGCTGCGTGGGCTCTAGTCATTGGGTACTATTAGACGGTCCTGCGGCACCTACGGGGCCGGTTGCGACCGCCACCTGTCCACGCGCATTCAAAACCATCTTGCGCATGGCTCCTAACACTGCTTCGAGGTCGTCGGGAGAGGTGGGTGCCTTTGCTTCCTTAGGCGGGACAGGCGCCTGGGCTCGGACCGCGGGATTTTTATCCTTGGAATCCTTCCAAGGGTTCCTGCAGTGCTTGCGCCAGTGCCCTGTCTTCCCACACCCGTAACAGGCATTACTTGCCTGTGGGGCGCGATTACCCTCCTGATGCCACTCTCTTTGAGCTGGGGCTGCGGGTCGTACCTCATGTACTCTTCCCTTAAAGGGACGTGTCGTCATACCCCTTATGTTACGGTAACCTAACGTGAGTCGATTCAAGACCGACTCTTCCGTAAGGTTGAGGTCATTGGGATCGAACCAGGCTTTTGCCTGCTCTCTAACGGCTGGTAAACTGTTGGCTATTATGCACCTAAGCCAATGAATTAAAGCGGCGCCTTCCACATCTTCGCGCTCGGGCGCACCTAGACAGCTGCGCTCATATACTGGCCACAGCCTGTCGGCAAAAACCTTCGGGGGTTCTCCCTCCATCTGCACTGTCTGTCCCACTCTAGCAAACGGACCTCCGTCGTTCGCTCCCACTACTTCTAGGACCTCATTTTTCAATTCCTCATAACTTTTATTACCCCTCTTGCTATCGCCTGAGAGACACTGAAGGACCGAGCTATCTAACGAGAACAGCAGCATTTTTGCTGTCTCCCCATCATCGCAGCCGTTGATGGCTGCGGCTTGCTCAACTTCCCTAAAATGTACGGAAGGGTCGTCTATCTCGGTCAGCTTCCTTACGTGGTTTATCATGGCCCTCAGCTGATGTGAACTGTGAGGCAACACCAGCTGTCCGAGGAGATCCCCCGGTTCTTCCCCACCGTTCCTGCTTGGGCCCCTTTTAATACCCGTTACTGGATACAACGATCCCTTTTCTACCTCCTTTTCAACGGGCTCTTTTGTTTCTTCCGTTGCTTCCTCCCTAACCCAGGTTTCTGAATAGCTGGGTGGCGCGGAGGGCGCAGTGGCTACTACTTCTTCTGCTTTACTTGGTGGGGAATTTCTAAATCTCTCATTTACTAGCGGCTGGCGTGCCGACGGATTAATAAGGCACACCATGCCGTTCGCATTATTCACGGCCTTTTTGAGGCTCTCTATCTCTTTTTCGCAGGCGCTATGGTCGGCTCCCTGAAACTTATCCTCAAGGGCCAACTTATACGCCGACCTAACCCCCATTAAGCTCTCTTCTTGAGTTCTTATCTGGGCAGCTTGACGGTTACATCTTTCCTTCATCCTACTCTCGTTTAATTTTGCTTCAGTGATCTGGCACTCGAGATACTCTACCCTTGTTTTAAGGTAACTGGAGACTTCCTGGCTTTCCTGGCGTAACTCATTTAAACTCTTAATGAGCGCCTCCCCTCCAGAAACCTTCTCCTCCATTTCCTCCTCTAACTGCTTGATTCGAGCGGTTAGCGCTGTATTGGTCTGGTTTGAAATCTGAACCTGCCTTTTGTAGCACATAAGCCAGACTGCTTTCTCAACTGCCTTTTTATGCTCCTTACTATCAGTCCACCTTTCAGCTGCCTCTAGTGGGCTCTTATCCGCTAACAATTCGCTTATCCACTTTTTCGTTAGATTAACCTTTCCAAATACGTAATCCGCTATCTTTTCCTGCATCACATTTCGTACAGTCATTCCATAATCTAACACACTACCCTCTCGCTGCCAGTGTCCTGCCGCGGTCGCCATTTTCTGTAAGGGATTCTCTCCTGACCCTGCGTGTCTCGTAGCCTGTGAGATTCACGCGGCTCTGTGCAGCCTGTATGTCAGTGCGGGTCTAGGCCTGGTCTCCAGCCAGTCTGGGAACACTAGACACCCCTGTGAGTGGTTCGAATCACTCTCCCTTACGGTTCTAGACACTGGACTTAGATGCGAGAGCAGTAATGGAGATAAAACTCATGTAGACTTGGTTTGAACGGTACGAAATGGAAAATCTTTATTGCATGATACTTAAAATTATGAAATACATGTCATATGCACAGATTAATGACAGTACAATCTTACAAACAGTTATAATCACTCTTAGGGAAACGAGGAACGAACGGCACAACGTAAATAGGGCACACATTACAAATATCCTTAATCTTTAAACCCTCCCCTATCAATAGCTATCCTAAACTAGCTTCGTAGGATCTCGAGACTCATGCTCACCACTCGTAATAACTCGGAGAAATCCCGAATAGCTGATCGGATGTTTTTCACCGCAGCACCCACGTGTTGGTCAGGAGATCTCCTGGTCCCACTTGTTTACTGCTTCTGCTGCTCGGTCAGTCGGCTGGACCGTCCGCTGTAGTGAAGACCTCTGTTGGTTGGATACAAGGTATGGTGGAGCACCGTTGTCAAGAAGACTTGGCTGATCGACCTACAGGCGCGGTCGGGATTTACTGACCGTGGCGATGGATAAGGTCTTCTTTTCTTCTCCTCTCATCTCATCTCATCTCATCTCGGGCCTTTGGTTCCGCTGCCAGTTACCAACATAGGTCTTCGTTACGCGACACGAGGTAGATCCGAACGGATCAGAAAGTTCAACAGTCTTTTACACAGGAGCAGCCACGAGGTTACGAATCGACCGGATAAGACACAGGAGCAGCCACGATGATAACAGCAGCAAGCGGCAAGAGTCAAGAGCAAGAGAGCAAGAGAGCGAATGGACGGTTTGGGCCTGCAATTATAGTGCACAGTTCTTCCGTTTCCCGCCCAACTACAATGTCCATTCTTTTGTTTAAGGTTTGGCGCCCAAAATGTCCTGTATGGGTGATCTCCGTCCTTAATGGGTTTCGGGGCTACTCATGAATGTTTGAGTACCTGTTAATATTTCTCCCATTGTTAAATCGGTCGGTGTTCCCCCTGGAGGGGTTTGGGGCTTCCAAGTGTCCTGTATAACTACCTGCTAACGGCTCTCTCATCGTAGAGCCGTTGGGAGTTTACATATTAATGTCCTTTGGATGGGCCCTTGATGGCTTTCCTTTGTACCTGGGAGACCGATTCCAGTATCGATGTTTATACTGTAAACCCATAATGTCCTGTGTATTGTCTTCACTGTGCTGAATCGTTATCGATCCTGCAAAAATGTTTATTGGAACGCCATCTTGTCTGCCTGTTGAAAAGTCTAGAATGTTCTGTCACGAGGTGCGGCGGCCATTTTACAGGCTGCTTGTGTCCAATTTAAACCTGACAGCATTCTGCTGAAATAAAAGCTGTTTGAACGAAACTTTGTGTTTTCTCCTTATTAAAACGAAATCGCGATAATTGCGAATTCTACACCACCCAGACATTTTCCCAACCCCATACACGATTTGCTCGGACAGTATGTTCACCTGCAATTCGTGTACGGAATACCTGGCCATTTGGTCCCGCCGCGGATACACCTCCGCGGACGGGCGACCTTTAACGGTGAAGCCCTTGCTGGAAAAGATCTTAGCAGCAGCAGTAGGGGAGGAAGGGGAGATTTTCATCCATAAGGTGAAAGCTCACTCCTCCACAGAGCCCCGTGGGGAGGGCAACCGGCAGGCGGATGCGCTAGCCAGGGAGGGTGCCCGCGACGGCACTTTCTGGAACCCATATAGGACCGGACCCATAGCAGCGGTCCGAGGTGGTGACGGGAATACCGGGAACACCAGGGTAGCATTGCCCCTAGACCTTAAGACCGTCCAAGCCCAGGATCCCGCCCTAAAAGCAGTCCTAAAAACGATTGCTGAGGGGAGGCAGGTAGAAGGTCCGTACAGTACGGCAACCCTCTCAGTTAAGGAAGGCATGCTGTTCCGCGGGGAGCAGTGTGTTGTGCCGCAGCAGCACAGGAGGGAATTCCTCCAGATGGCTCACGAGGGACCAGGGGCAGGGCACCCCGGGCCCGAGGTTACCTGGCAACGGGTAGAGCAAGCGGGATGGTGGCCAGGGCTCAGGGAACAAGTCCGCGAGTTCTGCGCTAACTGTCTTGTGTGCGCTGCAAACAACCCAGACCCCCAGAAAAGGAAGGTGCCCATGGGACACGTAAGAAGGGTAGAGGGACCATGGCAGTCGATACAGATCGACTATATAGGACCCCTGCCCACCACCCAGGGAGGTTATAAGTACTGCCTCGTCCTGGTGGATGTGTTTTCCAAGTGGGTGGAAGCCTTCCCTTGTCGAACAGCTACGGCACTGGGTACAGCAAAAATCTTGGTCCGGGAAGTGTTCTCGCGGTGGGGACTCCCCGTTTCGTGGAGTCAGACCAAGGGAGTCATTTCACCGGCCAGGTGATGCAGAACACCCTCATGCTTTTGGGCATTGAAGGGAAGTGGCACGTAGCACACAATCCCCAGTCATCCGGGATTGTTGAACGTATGAACCGGACCCTGAAGGAGAAATTGAGGAAAGAGACTAGGAACTCGCCCCAAAAATGGGCGGAAGTTCTGCCTTTAGTCCTCATGGGGGTCCGGGCCAGTCAGTCAAAAAGTACGGGGTACTCCCCGCACGAGGTAATGACCGGCAGGCTCATGCGAACCCCCACCCATGTGCTAGCCCCGGTGCTCACTGAGGGTCAGCTTCAAGAGATAAGCAGGGACAAGTTCGCCCAGACTCTCTTGGAGCGCCTGAAGCAAGTTTATGAGCAGGCGGCTGGGAACATGGGAAGGCAGCATCAGGGCAATCGCTTGTTGCTGGAACCCCGCAAAACGCGGGAGTGGGAAGTAGGAGACCAGGTCATGGTCAGAAACTACGCCAGAGTAGGGAGTCTGGAACCACTGTATATGGGACCCTACAACATTGTAGACAAGGCGAGTCCCATGGTTTACGCCGTAAAAGTACCTCGGCGCACTAAGTGGTTCCACATAAACCAATGCAAACTGTACCAGCCGGGTGCGCAGGGGAAAACTACAGGGGTAAATCCCGCCAATGGGAAAGCACAGCCCCAGGTAGGACCACAAGGCACACAGGCAGGCATAGCAGCTTGCATCAGGGGAAGGGACATCCCGGACGATCATGCAGCGTTTTTCTGGAGTTGGGGGTTAGATGACGAAGAACCCAGGGTACCCTGGTCAGATGAGGATAGTGCAGATGAGCATAGTGATGATGACGGGTGGTTCCTGAGGAACGGTCTGGGAGGAATGGGGCCGATAGGTAGAGATCCACACAGGGTGGACACACAAGCTGCAGGTCCCGAGGACAGGAGGGAGGAGCTAGAGGAGGCAGGGCCAGCCGCTATAGGAGCACAGAGAGTACCAATGTGGCTCCCAGAGGTGTGGCCGCCCGCTTTGAACGTCCAGTCCTCAGGGGAGGCAGAGATCACGAGTGAAGGGCCGCCTGCTGGGCCGAGCAGGGCGGAGCCACGAACTGCCAGCCCCGAGGTTAGGGAGGCGGAGTCAGCGGAGGCGGAGCCGGCGACTGTGATGGAACCCCAGGTCATCCCGTTGGAGGTCTCGGAACCCGGTCCGTCCGTCACGGAACCCCCGCCCATAGCAACTCCCCGTAGGTCAAGTAGAGAACCCCAGCCCAGGAGGATGTGGTCATGTCCCCAGACTGCCCCAAGGCGTAAAATTCAGGTTAAGATAACCCGGGTAGAGACAGGCCACATCGCAGCAGTAACAGGCTGCGGCAGATCAGAGGAAAGGGTCAGCGCAGCAACAGGCTGCGGCAGATCAGAGGGAAGGGTCAGTGCCCTCCCACCGTCGGGAAGAGCTCGCAGCAGCCTTCTCAGAATTTAAAGGGGCCGCCCTGAGAACGGGCGGCACTGTAAAGTTATTAGTTTAAGGTTTTAAGTTTATAGTTCAAGGTTAAGTTTTAAGTTTATTAGTTCAAGGTTAAGTTTGTAGTGTTTTAACAGATAACGATAAAATGGTGGGAGTTTTAAGGCTAGGTTTTAGAGGAAGTCTATTCAGCAAACGTTGAAGTTTACGTGAGGCGAGGTCAGGGGACCCGCTCACCCTTCACAAAAGCCAGAGACTTTTTGCGAGGCTGGCTACCTCATTCTATCTGATCACAGGAACCAAGGAAGGATGGAACGAATTCTAGTATTGCTCGTGGCAATCGGATGTGGATTGGCCTATCGAGGCCACACCAAGGATGTCGTGGTGTTTGGATGTTCCGGGGACACGGCCCCCATCGCGGTGGATGGGACCGGAAGACGGAAGGCAGAGGGACCAGCACCTATTTCCACAAGGGAAGGTGGCCAGGATGGCTGGGAACGAACTCAACGGAGTATTCCAGCACATCGGGGTTCGCCTACAAAGAGACTTCTTTAATGTGCCCCAAAGTAAGGATCATCGCACCCAGGATCAGCGTCACCGTCGGCAAACGGATTTGTTTGACCTGTAGTGGGGATGTCCCATTGAGCCGATGGTGGTGGCTGCGAAAGCTGAGCAAAACTATGAGGAACTCTTCGGTCGAGTGGGAACGACTGGGTAATAATACCCATCGGACAATTACGGGGACAGACGGACAAGTGAAAGTCTGTTGGGACAAATGGTGGGAACCGGATGAGGGAATTTATGTATGTATGTGGGGGTCAAAGTACGTTTGCCCCAAAGGCATCTCCATATTTTTTATTAATCAGTGGCAGGATAACGGACAGGGGATGAGGTGGGATGCGAGCACCAGGGGGTGCGGAGCCCCATTCTCCCCGATCCCAGTAAATGCCACTGAGCTCATTACGCGCCCACGCAAAGCCCCGCCCACGATTCCGGTGGTTCTAGCTGAGGAAGAAGGGTGCCCTAAAACTAGTAAGGGACCCGGGAACGGTTTGGTACTGGTCCCCACAGACCAGATACTATTTCAGGGGGTACATTACGCGGTGGCCTCGGTGATTTTAAATCTCACTGAGGTACGGTTACCAGAGTGGTGCCCCAAAAAGACGGAACAGTTGTATCAGGTCCTGTTGACCAAGATGTTCAGACAATTTTACGAGTTTGATTTTGCAGAAATTGATAAGGCAAGTTTGTACACCGCACCGCAGGAAGTTTTGGATCAAGTAGGGAGGCAAAGAAGGGGTTTGGTGAACGATGCGTTCACTGCTTTTAACACAGGGACATCTGTGGTCAACGCTCTAGACAGTGTGGAGCTGCAGACCCAGATTAATGGTTTAAAAACACAGTTAAAAGACATTCTAACAGATGAGAATAAAGTGGTAGGGTCAGGTCTACACGAGGACCAAGCCATGACTCTCCATTTAAAGGAAATTATAGCAGAGCTGGAGAAACATGCGCGTACGGTAAATGCCCTGATCAGGGAAGATCGGAATGCATCCGATCAAGCTGCGCAGAACGAGGTGTGCGTGCTTTACGGGGCGTGGTTACTGGGCGAGGGCCGCAGTAATTTGGAGGATTTAAAACAAGGTTTGGTTCCGTCCTGGATAAGTAACAAACACCTACGGGCGCTCCACCCTTTTCAGAACGCATTAAGTCCGTGCCAGCTCAGGCTAGCTTCAGAAGCTTACCCAGTCCCCGTGGACTGCGGACGTTCAAACCATACTATTATGGGAATAGTATTACGCATGCCGGTTTTGGGCAACACAGCAAAGCCCGCCCCGGTATATCGGGTAGAGAACATTGGTGTCATTCAGGGGGGAGCCCACATTCGTTATGCAGCGGTTCCACCTTACGTCATCCGCTGGGAGCAAACGATGACAGGTACAGATCTCTCTGGTTGTCGTGGCAGGGGAGCACACATAATACTGTGCCCCCAGCACTTGAATGCCTTTTTAACACCACAGTGCGGGTTCAGAACGGCTGGCGCCAAGTCCATGAATTGCACCATGGAGGCAATGGCACAAGATCATGTGCCTCCGCAGGTAGCATACATCGGGGGTGGAACATATTGTGTTACCACTGCAGCGCAACACTACCAGCATGGAAACCGTAGCCGGTGTCCGGTGAGTGACAGCAGTTTCTGTTTTAAACCCAGGGCTGAAGTTCAAGTAGCACAACAGCGAATTATCCCAATCCCTGAACCATCCACTGTTCATCTCACAGTAAAAGAGAATTTCACCGACTTGCAGCGATTTGTCGCACATTTTGGATACCTCATTCCCCCTCTCCCTGAGCATTTAACCAAACTTCTGAAAGCCGTCGCGGTATCACAGAAGCATTTTTATACATTAGAGCAGAAAACTGTCGAGATAGGAACAGACATTTTGGACATAGTGGTTCCACCGTGGTGGAATCTGTTCACGAATATTGAAGTGCCTTCATGGATCAGAATAGCCTCCCACATTTTAGTCGTCTGTCAAGTGTTTATTGTAGTGTACCTATTGTTCATACATTGTAAAAGAGACAAGCGCCTCACCAAGCATGAGAACACGGGAGAGTGGCGAGAACGTTACGTGCGCGTGCACGATGAGAGCACCGTGTAATCGGAAAATGGCGTCACTCCCGCTCGCCGCGTGCGCCGCGGAAGTTTGTACTCATTGTAAATACGTTGGAAACTCGACATGTTTAAGAGTTGGGATTTGTTTATTTTGGTGATGGTGTTGATTGTTTGGTTTTGGGTTTTGTTTTTCCTTTCCCTGAATAAAAGACAAATATACAGGTGATGCGTGAGGTATCGGCCTGGTTACGCCGGGAAGGAAAACAAGTGGTGTAAGTTTAAGGGCAAATGATGCCTACGGTGATATAAAATGTGATTTTCTTGGGAAATAAGGACGACACAGAGACCCTAGTTAAGTTAAAATTTATGGGATTAATTTACTGGATTCGGAGTGAAATCGAGATAAGATTGCTCACCACTGTGATTTTTGATACGATAAGCGGAGTTATTCGCATCAACAGGAGGGACTGTAGAATTCGCAATATATCGCGATTTGATTAATAAGGAGAAAACACAAAGTTTCGTTCAAACAGCTTTTATTTCAGCAGAATGCTGTCAGGTTTAAATTGGACACAAGCAGCCTGTAAAATGGCCGCCGCACCTCGTGACAGAACATTCTAGACTTTTCAACAGGCAGACAAGATGGCGTTCCATTAAACATTTGTGCAAGATCGATAACGATTCAGCACAGTGAAGATAATACACGAGACATTATGGGTTTGCAGTATAAACATAGATACTGAATCGGTCTCCCAGGTACAAAGGAAAGCCATTGTACCGAGTAATCAAGGGCCCATCCAAAGACATTAATATGTAAACTCCCAACGACTCTACGATGAGAGAGCCGTTAGCAGGTAGTTATACAGGACACTTGGAAGCCCCAAACCCCTCCAGGGAGAACACCGACCGATTTAACAATGGGAGAAATATTAACAGGTACTCAGACATTCATGAGTAGCCCCGAAACCCATTAAGAACGGAGATCACCCATACAAGACATTTGGGCGCCAAACCCTAAACAAAAGAATGGACATTATAGTTGGGCGGGAAACGGAAGATTTTGCACTATAATTGCAGGCTCCAAACCGTCCATTCTCTCTCTTGCTCGCTTGCTGCTTCCGTGCTGCTCTGTGTTTTATCCGGTCGATTCGTAACCTCGTGGCTGCTCCTGTGTGCTCGTAGTTGGCTTCTGCGTGCCTGTTGCCTCTTCTGAAAAGACTGTTGAACTTTCTGATCCGTTCGGATCTACCTCGTGTCGCGTAACGAAGACCTATGTTGGTAACTGGCAGCGGAACCAAAGGCCCGAGATGAGATGAGATGAGATGAGATGAGAGGAGAAGAGAAGAAGACCATATCCATCGCCACGGTCAGTAAATCCCGACCGCGCCTGTAGGTCGATCAGCCAAGTCTTCTCGCCAGGAAGTTTTCTTCTTTAAACTTCTAACAAAACATATTGCATCAATGATAACTGGACTGTGCAAACACATCGTATCAGTGATATTGACAACGGTGCTCCTCAACTAAACTGTGAAGTCAACCAACAGAGGTCTTCACTACAGCAGACGGTCCAGCCTACTAGCCGAGCAGCAGAAGCCAGTAAACAAGTGGGACCAGGAGATCTCCTGACCGACACGTGGGTGCTGCGGTGAAAAACATCCGATCAGCTATTCGGAATTTCTCCGAGTTATTACGAGTGGTGAGCATGAGTCTCGAGATCCTACGAAGCTAGTTTAGGATAGATATTGATAGGGGAGGGTTTAAGATTAAGGATATTTGTAATGTGTGCCCTATTTACGTTGTGCCGTTCGTTCCTCGTTTCCCTAAGATTGACTTATAACCGTTTGTAAGATTGTACTGTCATTAATCTGTGCGTATGACATGTATTTCATAATCTTAAGTATCATGCAATAAAGATTTTCCATTTCGTACCATTCAAACCAAGTCTACATGAGTTTTATCTCCATTACTGCTCTCGCATCTAAGTCCAGTGTCTAGAACCGTAAGGGAGAGTGATTCGAACCACTCACAGGTGTGTCTAGTGTTCCCAGACTGGCTGGAGACCAGAACAGGCAACCAGGCCTAGACCCGCACTGACATACAGGCTGCACAGAGCCGCGTGAATCTCACAGGCTGCGAGACACGCAGGGTCAGGAGAGAATCCCTTACAATATACCTTGGTTAG
>JASTWF010001428.1:0-25000 GCA_030390025.1 Squalus acanthias
ACTATGTTAAAGGCGTTGTATAAATGGGAGTTGTTGGTGTCACGTTAGGAGTAAAGCCTGTTGTCTCTACGATATCTTTGGTAGTTTTAACAGCATTTCCTGTTGCAAAATTCATCCAGTGGTTAAAGGGTTTAAAAAAGGTGGTTATAGTTACCCCAGAGTTCACCTGCCCATTGTGCGACTGAGTCACACAGACTAGGAGGTGCCCACATTCCATCTGTAGTGTTTGATGGGACAGTGTCGAGGGAGCTTTACTCTGTATCTAACCCCATGCTGTACCTGCCCTGGGAGTGTTTGATGGGACAGTGTAGAGGGAGATTTGCTCTGTATCTAACCCCGTGCTGTACCTGCCCTGGGAGTGTTTGACGGGACAGTGTAGAGGGAGCTTTACTCTGTATCTAACCCGTGCTGTCTCTGCTCTGGGAGTGTTTGATGGGACAGTGTAGAGGGAGCTTTACTCTGTATCTAACCCGTGCTGTACCTGCCCTGGGAGTGTTTGATGGGACAGTGTAGAGGGAGCTTTACTCTGTATCTAACCCGTGCTGTCTCTACTCTGGGAGTGTTTGATGGTACAGTGTAGAGGGAGCTTTACTCTGTATCTAACCCCGTGCTGTACCTGCCCTGGGAGTGTTTGATGGGACAGTGTAGAGGGAGCTTTACTCTGTATCTAACCCGTGCTGTCTCTGCTCTGGGAGTGTTTGATGGGACAGTGTAGAGGGAGCTTTACTCTGTATCTAACCCCGTGCTGTACCTGCCCTGGGAGTGTTTGATGGGACAGTGTAGAGTGAGCTTTACTCTGTATCTAACCCGTGCTGTACCTGCCCTGGGAGTGTTTGATGGGACAGTGTAGAGGGAGCTTTACTCTGTATCTAACCCGTGCTGTACCTGCCCTGGGAGTGTTTGATGGGACAGTGTAGAGTGAGCTTTACTCTGTATCTAACCCGTGCTGTACCTGCCCTGGGAGTGTTTGATGGGACAGTGTAGAGGGAGCTTTACTCTGTATCTAACCCGTGCTGTACCTGCCCTGGGAGTGTTTGATGGGACAGTGTAGAGGGAGCTTTACTCTGTATCTAACCCGTGCTGTACCTGCCCTGGGAGTGTTTGATGGGACAGTGTAGAGGGAGCTTTACTCTGTATCTAACCCGTGCTGTACCTGCCCTGGGAGTGTTTGATGGGACAGTGTAGAGGGAGCTTTACTCTGTATCTAACCGGTGCTGTACCTGCCCTGGGAGTGTTTGATGGGACAGTGTAGAGGGAGCTTTACTCTGTATCTAACCCGTGCTGTACCTGCCCTGGGAGTGTTTGATGGGACAGTGTAGAGGGAGCTTTACTCTGTATCTAACCCCGTGCTGTACCTGCCCTGGGAGTGTTTGATGGGACAGTGTAGAGGGAGCTTTACTCTGTATCTAACCCGTGCTGTACCTGCCCTGGGAGTGTTTGATGGGACAGTGTAGAGGGAGCTTTACTCTGTATCTAACCGGTGCTGTACCTGCCCTGGGAGTGTTTGATGGTCATGATGCGGAGATGCCGGTGTTGGACTGGGGTGGACAAAATTGAGAGGTCGCACAACACCAGGTTATAGTCCAACAGTTTTATTTGAAATCACAAGCTTTCGGAGCTACCGATTGCTCCTTCCTCAGGTGAAGTTCACCTGAGGAAGGAGCAATCGATAGCTCCGAAAGCTTGTGATTTCAAATAAAACTGTTGGACTATAACCTGGTGTTGTGCGACCTCTCAGTGTTTGATGGGACAGTGTAGAGGGAGCTTTACTCTGTATCTAACCCGTGCTGTACCTGCCCTGGGAGTGTTTGATGGGACAGTGTAGAGGGAGCTTTACTCTGTATCTAACCCGTGCTGTACCTGCCCTGGGAGTGTTTGATGGGACAGTGTAGAGGGAGCTTTACTCTGTATCTAACCCCGTGCTGTACCCTGGACACCGGGGAGATCTCCACTGCTCTTCTTTGAAATAGTGGCCGTGGGATCATTTACATTCACCTGAGAGGACAGAAGGGGCCTCGGTTTAATGTCTCTTCTGAAAGTACTGCCCCTCCGACAGTGAGGCGCTCCCTCAGTACTGCCCCTCCGACAGTGAGGCGCTCCCTCAGTACTGCCCCTCCGACAGTGCAGCACTCCCTCAGTACTGCCCCTCCGACAGCGCAGCACCTCCAACAGTGCAACGCTCCCTCAGTACTGCCTCTCCGACAGGGTGGCGCTCCCTCAGTTCTGCCTCTCCGACAGTGTGGCGCTCCCTCAGTACTGCCCCTCCGACAGTGTGGCGCTCCCTCAGTACTGCCCCTCCGACAGTGCAACGCTCCCTCAGTACTGCCCCACCGACAGTGCGGCGCTCCCCCAGTACTACCCCTCCGACAGTGCGGCGCTCCCTCAGTACCGTCCCTCCGACAGTGCAGCTCTCCCTCAGTCCTGCCCCTCCGACAGTGCGACGTTCCCTCAGTACCGCCCCTCCGACAGTGCGGCGCTCCCTCAGTACCGCCCCTCCGACAGTGCGGCGCTCCCTCAGTACTGCCCCTCCGACAGTGCGGCGCTCCCTCAGTACCGCCCCTCCGACAGTGCGGCGCTCCCTCAGTACTGCCCCTCCGACAGTGCGGCGCTCCCTCAGTACCGTCCCTCCGACAGTGCAGCTCTCCCTCAGTGCTGCCCCTCCGACAGTGCGACGTTCCCTCAGTACCTGCCCCTCCGACAGTGCGGCGCTCCCTCAGTACCGCCCTCCGACAGTGCGGCGCTCCCTCAGTACCGCCCCTCCGACAGTGCGGCGCTCCCTCAGTACTGCCCCTCCGACAGTGCGGCGCTCCCTCAGTACCTGCCCCCCGACAGTGCGGCGCTCCCTCAGTACTGCCCCTCCGACAGTGCGGCGCTCCCTCAGTACTGCCCCTCCGACAGTGCGGCGCTCCCTCAGTACTGCCCCTCCGACAGTGCGGCGCTCCCTCAGTACTGCCCCTCCGACAGTGCGGCGCTCCCTCAGTACTGCCCCTCCGACAGTGCGGCGCTCCCTCAGTACTGCCCCTCCGACAGTGCGGCGCTCCCTCAGTACTGCCCCTCCGACAGCGCGGCGCTCCCTCAGTACTGCCCCTCCGACAGCGCGGCGCTCCCTCAGTACTGCCCCTCCGACAGTGCGGCGCTCCCTCAGTACTGCCCCTCCGACAATGCGGCGCTCCCTCAGTACTGCCCCTCCGACAGTGCAGCGCTCCTCAGTACTGCCCCTCCGACAGTGCGGCGCTCCTCAGTACCGCTCCCCCCGACAGTGCGGCGCTCCCTCAGTACCCGCCCCTCCGACAGTGCGGCGCTCCCTCAGTACTGCCCCTCCGACAGTGCGGCGCTCCCTCAGTACTGCCCCTCCGACAGTGCGGCGCTCCCTCAGTACTGCCCCTCCGACAGTGCGGCGCTCCCTCAGTACTGCCCCTCCGACAGTGCGGCGCTCCCTCAGTACTGCCCCTCCGACAGTGCGGCGCTCCCTCAGTACTGCCCCTCCGACAGTGCGGCGCTCCCTCAGTACTGCCCCTCCGACAGTGCGGCGCTCCCTCAGTACTGCCCCTCCGACAGTGCGGCGCTCCCTCAGTACTGCCCCTCCGACAGTGCGGCGCTCCCTCAGTACTGCCCCTCCGACAGTGCGGCGCTCCCTCAGTACTGCCCCTCCGACAGTGCAGCGCTCCCTCAGTACTGCCCCTCCGACAGTGCGGCGCTCCCTCAGTACTGCCCCTCTGACAGTGCGGTGCTCCCTCAGTACTGGCGCTGGGGACTGTCGGCCTGGATTATGGGACTCAAATCTCTGGAGTGGGACTCGAACCCACGACTTTCTGATTCTGAGGGGAGAGTGCGACTCACTGAGCCACGACTGACATTGTTGTTGCTGAGAGGAACGGTGTTCGGTAGATCTCCTATCGCCACAATCACAGGGCGAGAAACCTTTCAGTTTTTGAACTTTTTACCAATTGTGTCCTGCTTGCTTTTTAACTCAGTTCCTTTCCCTCTCTCTCCACAGCCATGCCACCCCCGAGACCGGCTCCCATTGTGCGGCCAGTGTTTGTTCCTCATGTATTACAGAGACCAGGTAGGTGAAGCATTGCCAGCGTGAAATCCCAGACAGACCTGTCCCCACCAGTACTGTACCCCAGTGTTAGTGACAGACCTGTCCCCACCAGTCCTGTACCCCAGTGTTATACAGTG
The DNA here is from genome assembly GCA_030390025.1 of Squalus acanthias. NCBI lineage: Eukaryota > Metazoa > Chordata > Chondrichthyes > Squaliformes > Squalidae > Squalus > Squalus acanthias. The sequence goes on from JASTWF010001428.1 coordinate 4,183, forward strand.
ACAGACCTGTACCCACCAGTACTGTACCCCAGTGTTAGTGACAGACCTGTCCCCACCAGTCCTGTACCCCAGTGTTATACAGTGACAGACCTGTACCCACCAGTACTGTACCCCAGTGTTAGTGACAGACCTGTACCCACCAGTACTGTACCCCAGTGTTAGTGACAGACCTGTACCCACCAGTACTGTACCCCAGTGTTATACAGTGACAGACCTGTACCCACCAGTACTGTACCCCAGTGTTAGTGACAGACCTGTACCCACCAGTACTGTACCCCAGTGTTAGTGACAGACCTGTACCCACCAGTACTGTACCCCAGTGTTATACAGTGACAGACCTGTACCCACCAGTACTGTACCCCAGTGTTATACAGTGACAGACCTGTACCCACCAGTACTGTACCCCAGTGTTATACAGTGACAGACCTGTACCCACCAGTACTGTACCCCAGTTATACAGTGACAGACCTGTACCCACCAGTACTGTATCCCAGTGTTATACAGTGACAGATCTGTACCCACCAGTACTGTACCCCAGTGTTATACAGTGACAGACCTGTACCCACCAGTACTGTACCCCAGTGTTCGTGACAGATCTGTACCCACCAGTGCTGTACCCCAGTGTTATACAGTGACAGACCTGTGCTCACCAGTACTGTACCCCAGTATTCGTGACAGACCTGTACCCACCAGTACTGTACCCCAGTGCTATACCGTGACAGACCTGTACCACTCAATTAGATTCCAGCCAGTTACTCAATCCCGGGTATCTGTTGTTCTATATTTCAACCCCCCCGAACCCCTCGATTAGATTCCAGCCTGTAACTCACTCCCGGGTATCTGTTATTCTATATATAAATCCTCCGAACCCCTCGATTAGATTCCAGTCTGTAACTCACTCCCAGGTATCTGTTATTCTTTATATAAACCCCCCGAACCCCTCGATTATATTCCAGGCTGTAACTCACTCCCAGGTATCCGTTATTCTATATATAAACCCCCCGAACCCCTCGATTAGATTCCAGCCTGTAACTCGCTCCCGGGTATCCGTTATTCTGTATATCGTTCCATGAAGTGAATGGGCAGAAGCGATTGCGGAGGTACCTCGGGTGGGATTAACGCCTCCTCTTGTGTCCTCTATCCAGCAGGTCCCAGGATCCCCCCGATGCGACCGCCTCCCCCCCCTCCCCTGATGGGACCTCCGATGCGCGCCCCGCCTCCTCTCATGATGGGACATCCGATGGCACCTCCGCCTCCCATGGGACCGATGCATCCCGTCCGCTATTCCAACGTGAGTGTAGCGATCCTCCCTGCGCTCTCGTCGAGTAACGGGACTCCAGACCACCGAGGTCGCGCCAGAAACTATCGCTCTCGCAACCAATTGTGGGACCGGTTAATAAGGCCGCTAAAAGAGAAAGTGAACCAGGCACTGGGGTTAATTTCTAGAGGGATAGAATTGAAAAGCAGCGAAGTTGTGTTCAACTTGTGTCGAACCTTGGTTAGACCACACTTGGAGCACTGTGCACAGTTCCGGTCTCCATATACCTTGGTTAGACCACACTTGGAGCACTGTGCACAGTTCTGGTCTCCGTATACCTTGGTTAGACCACACTTGGAGCACCGTGCACAGTTCTGGTCTCCATATACCTTGGTTAGACCACACTGGGAGCACTGTGCACAGTTCTGGTCTCCATATACCTTGGTTAGACCACACTTGGAGCACTGCACAGTTCTGGTCTCCATATACCTTGGTTAGACCAGACTTGGAGCACTGTGCACAGTTCTGGTCTCCGTATACCTTGGTTAGACCAAACTTGGAGCACCGTGCACAGTTCTGGTCTCCATACACCTTGGTTAGACCACACTTGGAGCACTGTGCACAGTTCTGGTCTCCATATACCCTGGTTAGACCACACTTGGAGCACTGTGCACAGTTCTGGTCTCCATATACCTTGGTTAGACTACACTTGGAGCACTGTGCACAGTTCTGGTCTCCATATACCTTGGTTAGACCACACTTTGGAGCACTGTGCATAGTTCTGGTCTCCATATACCTTGGTTAGACCACACTTGGAGCACTATGCACAGTTCTGGTCTCCATATACCTTGGTTAGATCACACTTGGAGCACTGTACACAGTTCTGGTGTCCATATTCTAAAAAGGATATCGAGGCACATTGTGAAGGTACAAAAAAGATTCACAAACATGATACTAGAACTGAGAGGTTATAACTATCAGAAAAGATTGAACAGGCTGGGGCTCTTTTCTCCTGATTTTGAACGCCTCTATTAAATCTCCCTTTAATTTTCTCTGCTCTAAGGAGAACAATCCCAGCTTCCCCAGTCTCTCCACGTCACTGAAGTCCCTCCTCCCTGGAACCATTCTGGTCAATCTCAAGGTCACGAGGGGTTTTGAATAAGGAGAAACTGTTTCCAGTGGCAGGAGGGTCGGTAACCAGAGGACACAGATTGAAGATAATCGGCAAAAGAACCAGAGGGGGAGACGAGGAGAATTGTTTTTCTGCAGCGAGTTGTTGTGATCTGGAACGCGCTGCCTGAAAGGGCGGTGGAAGCAGATTCAATAGTAACTTTCAAAAGGGGAATTGGATAAATACTTGAAGGGGAAAAATGTCACAGGGCTGTGGGGAAAGAGCAGGGGGGAGTGGGACTAATTGGAGAGCTCGTTCAAAGAGCCGGCACAGGCACGATGGGCCGAATGGCCTCCTTCTGTGCTGTGAGATTCTAAGGGGTCTGGTCATTTTAAGTTGGTCATACAGCAGTCGACTGGGACATGTAAAATCACAAGGAAATTCAGAAACCAGCCGTGATGTGACAGAATGATTCGTGTGTAAATGTTCTAACTGCAATCTTTGTTTACTTTCTACACCCCATCAGTGTCAGCCAATGAGTTGGAGGCAGGGTGGGACTTACGGCAGGACTCACAGCAAATGGAGTCTATTTAATCAGAGCACTACGGCAAACAGTTTACAGAATCTATTTAAACTGCACTGCAACAAACAGTCTACAGAATCTATTTAAACTGCACTGCAGCAAACAGTCTGACAGAATCTATTTAAACTGCACTGCAGAAAACAGTCTACAGAATCTATTTAAACTGCACTGCAGCAAACAGTCTAGAGAATCTATTTAAACTGCACTACAGCAAACAGTCTACAGAATCTATTTAAACTGCACTGCAGCAAACAGTCTACAGAATCTATTTAAACTGCACTGCAGCAAACAGTCCACAGAATCTCTCAGAGCGGGGACTGTCCTGCAGTATTTATTCAGGGTCTCTCGGAGCGGGGACTATCCTGCGGTATTTATTCAGGGTCTCTCGGAGCAGGGATTACCCTGCAGTATTTACTGACCGTGCTAATGGTTCCCCTCCTCCCACAGGTCAGCCACCTTCCTCCCCTGATGCCGGTGCACCCGCCTGTATTGCAGCCGGTGCCTAAAGTGAACCTGACGATTATCCAGGCAGCTCCCACCGTCTACAGGCCTCCCCCGATCAAACCCAAAGAGGTGAGTGGCGGCAGTTCATTGGCCAGTGCTTGTGTTGGTTTTCCCCTGTCTCTCCCTCTCCCCGTCTCTCCCTCTCTCCGTCTCTCCCCTTTCCCACTCACCCCTGCTCCCTCTCTCCCCTTTCCCACTCACCCCTGCTCCCTCTCTCCCCCTTCTCTCCCTCTCTCCCCCTTCTCTCCCTCTCTCCCCCTTCTCTCCCTCTCTCCCCCTTCTCTCCCTCTCTCCCCCTTCTCTCCCTCTCTCCCCCTTCTCTCCCTCTCTCTCCCTCTCTCCCCCTTCTCTCCCTCTCTCCCCCTTCTCTCCCTCTCTCCCCCTTCTCTCCCTCTCTCCCCCTTCTCTCCCTCTCTCCCCCTTCTCTCCCTCTCTCCCCCTTCTCTCCCTCTCTCCCCCCTTCTCTCCCTCTCTCCCCCTTCTCTCCCTCTCTCCCCCTTCTCTCCCTCTCTCCCCCTTCTCTCTCTCTCTCCCCCTTCTCTCTCTCTCTCCCCCTTCTCTCCCTCTCTCCCCCTTCTCTCCCTCTCTCCCCCTTCTCTCTCTCTCTCCCCCTTCTCTCTCCTCTCTCCCCCTTCTCTCTCTCTCTCCCCCTTCTCTCTCTCTCTCCCCCTTCTCTCCCTCTCTCCCCCTTCTCTCCCTCTCTCCCCCTTCTCTCCCTCTCTCCCCCTTCTCTCCCTCTCTCCCCCTTCTCTCCCTCTCTCCCCCTTCTCTCCCTCTCCCCTTCTCTCCCTCTCCCCTTCTCTCCTTCTCTCCCTCTCTCCCCCTCTCCCCCTTCTCTCCCTCTCTCCCCTTCTCTCCCTCTCTCCCCTTCTCTCCCTCTCTCCCCCTTCTCTCCCTCTCTCCCCCTTCTCTCCCTCTCTCCCCCTTCTCTCCCCCTTCTCTCCCTCTCTCCCCCTTCTCTCCCTCTCTCCCCCTTCTCTCCCCCTTCTCTCCCTCTCTCCCCCTTCTCTCCCCCTTCTCTCCCCCTTCTCTCCCCTTCTCTCCCCCTTCTCTCCCCCTTCTCTCCCCTTCTCTCCCCCTTCTCTCCCCTTCTCTCCCCCTTCTCTCCCCCTCTCTCCCCTTCTCTCCCCTTCTCTCCCCTTCTCTCCCCCTTCTCTCCCCCTTCTCTCCCCCTTCTCTCCCCTTCTCTCCCCTTCTCTCCCCCTTCTCTCCCCCTTCTCTCCCCCTTCTCTCCCCCTTCTCTCCCCCTTCTCTCCCCCTTCTCTCCCCCTTCTCTCCCCCTTCTCTCCCTCCCCTCTCTCTCCCCCTCTCTCCCCTTTCTCTCCCTCTCTCCCCTTTCCCACTCACATCTGCTCTCCTCTCCCCCTCTCTCCCCTTCTCTCTGACTGTCTGAGGGATCTGGTTGTGAGCTGGTCTCTCTCTCTCTCTTTGTCACTCTCTCTGACTCTGTCTCTGACTCTCTCCCCCGGGAGAGGGTGATGTTGTGTGTGAGGGGGTGAGCTGATCTCTCCCCCGGGAGAGGGTGATGTTGTGTGTGAGGGGGTGAGCTGATCTCTCCCCCGGGAGAGGGTGATGTTGTGTGTGAGGGGGTGAGCTGATCTCTCCCCCGGGAGAGGGTGATGTTGTGTGAGAGGGGGTGAGCTGATCTCTCCCCCGGGAGAGGGTGATGTTGTGTGTGAGGGGGTGAGCTGATCTCTCCCCCGGGAGAGGGTGATGTTGTGTGTGAGGGGGTGAGCTGATCTCTCCCCCAGGAGAGGGTGATGTTGTGTGAGGGGGTGAGCTGATCTCTCCCCCGGGAGAGGGTGATGTTGTGTGAGGGGGTGAGCTGATCTCTCCCCCGGGAGAGGGTGATGTTGTGTGTGAGGGGGTGAGCTGATCTCTCCCCCGGGAGAGTGTGATGTTGTGTGTGAGGGGGTGAGCTGATCTCTCCCCCAGGAGAGGGTGATGTTGTGTGTGAGGGGGTGAGCTGATCTCTCCCCCAGGAGAGGGTGATGTTGTGTGTGAGGGGGTGAGCTGATCTCTCCCCCGGGAGAGGGTGATGTTGTGTGTGAGGGGGTGAGCTGATCTCTCTCTCCCCGGGAGAGGGTTACGTTGTGTGTTCCGGAGGTGCTGATCTCTCTTCTCCTCCCCCACAGGTAGAGATCCCGGAGCCTCACATCCCGCCCTTGCTGGAGGAGAAGGACCTGGTGCCCGTGGACGAGAGCCTGATTGGACCCAGCATGCCCGAGGTCGAGCCTCCGCACCTCGAGGTAAGCGGGATGGGGGGGTAATGGCGACTGGAGCTCGGCATCGCAGGGCTGGGCGCTGTACGGTCCGAGCGCCGGAGAGCTTCACACTGGCATCTCAGTGCGTGCAGGAAGATCGCAGTCTCTTCCCCCACCCCCGCTGTGCTGACGCAACTGAGCTCACTGGGTGGCGGCAGAGGAGAATGAATTGAAAATTAACTAGTCAGGTGTCAAGGCCTTGGAGAGGGTGCGGAGGAGATTGACCAGAATGGTCCCAGGGATGAGGGACTTCAGTTATGTGGAGAGACTGGAGAAGCTGGGGTTGTTCTCCTTAGAGCAGAGAAGGTTAAGGTGGAGATTGACCAGAATGGTACCAGGGATGAGGGACTTCAGTAATGTGGAGAGACTGGAGAAGCTGGGGTTGTTCTCCTTAGAGCAGAGAAGGTTAAGGGGAGATTTAATAGAGGTGTTCGAAATCATGAGGGGTTTTGATGGAGTAAATAAGGAGAAACTGTTTCCAGTGGCAGGAGGGTCGGTAACCAGAGGACACAGATTGAAGATAATCGGCAAAAGAACCAGAGGGGGAGATGAGGAGAATTGTTTTTCCGCAGCGAGTTGTTGTGATCTGGAACGCGCTGCCTGAAAGGGCGGTGGAAGCAGATTCAATAGTAACTTTCAAAAGGGGAATTGGAGAAATACTCGAAGGGGAAAAATTCACAGGGCTGTGGGGAAAGAGCAGGGGGGAGTGGGACTAATTGGAGAGCTCGTTCAAAGAGCCGGCACAGGCAGGATGGGCCGAATGCTCTTGATCACTGCCCAGTGACCCCTGGGTTAGAGAGAGGGGAAATCAGCCAGGGTTCCTGCTCCTGATCACTGTCCAGTGACCCCTGGGTTAGAGAGAGAGGAATCAGCCCGGGTTCCTGCTCCTGATCACTGCCCAGTGACCCCTGGGTTAGAGAGAGGGGAAATCAGCCAGGGTTCCTGCTCCTGATCACTGCCCAGTGACCCCTGGGTTAGAGAGAGGGGAAATCAGCCAGGGTTCCTGCTCCTGATCACTGTCCAGTGACCCCTGGGTTAGAGAGAGGGGAAATCAGCCAGGGTTCCTGCTCCTGATCGCTGTCCAGTGACCCCTGGGTTTGAGAGAGGGGAAATCAGCCAGGGTTCCTGCTCCTGATCACTGTCCAGTGACCCCTGGGTTAGAGAGAGAGGGGGAAATCAGCCTGGGTTCCTGCTCCTGATCACTGTCCAGTGACCCCTGGGTTAGAGAGAGAGGGGAAATCAGCCAGGGTTCCTGCTCCTGATCACTGTCCAGTGACCCCTGGGTTAGAGAGAGAGGAATCAGCCCGGGTTCCTGCTCCTGATCACTGCCCAGTGACCCCTGGGTTAGAGAGAGGGGAAATCAGCCAGGGTTCCTGCTCCTGATCACTGCCCAGTGACCCCTGGGTTAGAGAGAGGGGAAATCAGCCAGGGTTCCTGCTCCTGATCACTGTCCAGTGACCCCTGGGTTAGAGAGAGGGGAAATCAGCCAGGGTTCCTGCTCCTGATCGCTGTCCAGTGACCCCTGGGTTTGAGACAGGGGAAATCAGCCAAGGTTCCTGCTCCTGATCACTGCCCAGTGACCCCTGGGTTAGAGAGAGGGGGGAAATCAGCCAGGGTTCCTGCTCCTGATCACTGTCCAGTGACCCCTGGGTTAGAGAGGGGGGAAATCAGCCAGGGTTCCTGCTCCTGATCACTGTCCAGTGACCCCTGGGTTAGAGAGAGGGGAAATCAGCCAGGGTTCCTGCTCCTGATCACTGTCCAGTGACCCCGGGGTTAGAGAGAGGGGAAATCAGCCAGGGTTCCTGCTCCTGATCACTGTCCAGTGACCCCGGGGTTAGAGAGAGGGGAAATCAGCCAGGGTTCCTGCTCCTGATCACTGTCCAGTGACCCCGGGGTTAGAGAGAGGGGAAATCAGCCAGGGTTCCTGCTCCTGATCACTGTCCAGTGACCCTGGGTTAGAGAGAGGGGGAAATCAGCCAGGGTTCCTGCTCCTGATCACTGTCCAGTGACCCCTGGGTTAGAGAGAGAGGGGAATCAGCCAGGGTTCGCTGATCGCTGTCCTCGGATGAAGCCGGGTTCTTGAACGAATGGATCGTTGAATCACGCTGTTCGAGCCGGGCTCTGATTAACTCCTGTTAATTTCAGGTGGGGGAGGTGATCACGGAAGATAAAAAGAGGAACAAGCAGGAACGGGCCAAGCGCTGCATCCGGACCGCGGCCGGGATTTCCTGGGAAGATCCGAGTCTGCTGGAATGGGAGCACGGTTAGTGCGCCCTGCGGGGAACCGCCGCGCACTGCGCGAGCTCGCGCGCCCGCACGCACTGCCCGTTACACCCCGCCGCTGCTTAATCCCCAAGCAGAGACAAGAAATTTCGATTCAACAACAAATTATATTTATATCGCGCCCTTAACCTCGTAAAACGTCCCCAGTCGCTGCACAGGAGTATTTTCAGACAAAAAAATTTGACACCGATCCACGTACTGTGAGTACTGTGTGCAGTTTTGTTCGCCTTATCTGAGGAAGGATGTTCTTGCCATGGAGGGAGTTCAGCGAAGATTCACAAGGCTGATACCTGGGATGGCAGGAATGACGTATGAGGAGAGATTGGGTCGATTGGGCTTGTATTCGCTAGAGTTTAGAAGAATGAGAGGGGATCTCATCGAAACATATAAAATTCTGACAGGTCTGGACAAACTAGATGCAGGAAGGATGTTCCCGATGGCGGGGGAGTCCAGAACCAGGGGTCATAATCTAAGGATAAGGGGTAAGCCATTTAGGACAGAAATGAGGAAGAATTTCTTCACCCAGGGAGTGGTGAACCTGTGGAATTCTCTACCACAGAAGGTAGTTGAGGCCAAGTCATTAAATATATTCAAGAATGAGTTAGATATATTTCTTAAAGCTAAAGGTATCAAGGGATATGGGGAGAAGGCAGGTACAGGGTACTGAGTTTGGATGATCAGCCATGATCTCATCGAATGGCAGAGCAGGCTCGAGGGGCCGAATGGCCGACTCCTGCTCCTATCTTCTATGTTTCTATATAAGGAGATATTAGGGACAGGCGACCAAAAGCTTGGTCAAAGAGGTCGGTTTTAAGGAGCGTCTTAAAGGAGGAGAGAGAGGCGGAGAGGTTTAGGGAGGGAATTCCAGAGTTTAGGGCCCAGGCAACAGAAGGCACGGCCGCCAATGGTGGAGCGATTATAAATCAGGGATGCTCAAGAGGGCAGAATTAGAGGAGCGCAGAGATCTGGGAGGAGGTTACAGAGATAGGGAGGGTTGTAGGGGCTGGAGGAGGTTCCAGAGATAGGGAGGGTTGTAGGGGGCTGGAGGAGGTTACAGAGATAGGGAGGATTGCAGGGGGCCGGAGGAGGTTACAGAGATAGGGAGGGTTGTAGGGGCTGGAGGAGGTTACAGAGATAGGGAGGGTTGTAGGGGCTGGAGGAGGTTACAGAGATAGGGAGGGTTGTAGGGGGCTGGAGGAGGTTACAGAGATAGGGAGGGTTGTAGGGGCTGGAGGAGGTTTCAGAGATGGGGAGGGTTGTAGGGTCTGGAGGAGGTTACAGAGATAGGGAGGGTAGAAGGGGGCTGGAGAAGGTTACAGAGATAGGGAGGGTAGAAGGGGGCTGGAGAAGGTTACAGTGATAGGGAGGGTTGTCGGGGCTGGAGGAGGTTACAGAGATAGGGAGGGTTGTAGGAGGTTGCAGAGATAGGGAGGGTTGTCGGGGGCTGGAGGAGGTTACAGAGATAGGGAGGGTTGTAGGGGCTGGAGGACGTTACAGAGATAGGGAGGGTTGTAGGGGCTGGAGGAGGTTACAGAGATAGGGAGGGTTGTAGGGGGCTGGAGGAGGTTACAGAGATAGGGAGGGGTGTAGGGGCTGGAGGAGGTTACAGAGATAGGGAGGGTTGTAGGGGCTGGAGGAGGTTACAGAGATAGGGAGGGTTGTAGGGGGCTGGAGGAGGTTACAGAGATAGGGAGGGGTGTAGGGGGCTGGAGGAGGTTACAGAGATAGGGAGGGGGGCGAGGGGGCCACGGAGGGATTTGAAAACAAGGATGGGAATTTTGAAATCGAGGCGCTGCTGGACCCGGGAGCCAATGTAGGTCAGCGAGCGACACAAGAAAGCAATAGTCTACGTTTCTCCCGCGCCTTTCCCCACCTCAGGACGTCCCAAAGAGTTTCACAGCCAATTAAATGTTTTTTTTGAAGTGCGGTCACTGTTGTAATGTGGGAAACGCGGCAGCCAATTTGCGCACAGCAAGCTCCCACAAACAGCGATGTGATAATGGCCGGATCGTCTGTTTTTTTAGTGATGTTGGTTGAGGGATAAATATTGGGCCCAGGGACACCGGGGGAGAACTCCCCCCTCCCCCCCCCCCCCCCCCCCCCCACCCCCGGCTCTGGTCGGGGACAAGACGCCAACTGAAAGAGCTCTTGCGTTTCAGACGACTTCCGTATCTTCTGCGGGGACCTGGGCAACGAGGTGAACGATGACATTCTGGCCCGAGCTTTCGGCAAGTACCAGTCCTTCCTAAAGGCTAAAGTCATCAGGGACAAGCGGACGGGGAAAACCAAGGGCTACGGATTCGTCAGCTTCAAGGACCCCAACGATTACGTCCGGGCCATGAGGGAGATGAACGGTGAGTCCGCGCGCGCGTGCTGAACTCTTCAACAACACCAAACCGTCCAAGCTCCTCCCTGCCCCGCACGGTATCGCGATCGAATAATCCCGGAGCGAGTTCCAGGCTGGAATCTAATCGAGGGGTTCGGGGGGGTTTATATATAGAATTAACAGATACCCGGGAGTGAGTTACAGGCTGGAATCTAATCGAGAGGGTTCAGAGGGGTTTATATATAGAATAACGGATACCCAGGAGCGAGTTACAGGCTGGAATCTAATCGAGGGGTTCAGGGGTGGGGTTTATATATAGAATAACAGATACCCGGGAGTGAGTTACAGGCTGGAATCTAATCGGGGGGATTATATATAGAATAACAGATACCCGGGAGTGAGTTACAGGCTGGAATCTAATCGAGGGCTTCGGGTAGGGTTTATATATAGAATAACAGATACCCGGGAGTGAGTTACAGGCTGGAATCCAATCGAGAGGTTCGGGGGGTTTATATATAGAATAACAGATACCCGGGAGTGAGTTACAGGCTGGAATCTAATCGAGGGGTTCGGTGGGGTTAATATATAGAATAACAGATACCCGGGAGTGAGTTACAGGCTGGAATCTAATCGAGGGGTTCGGGGGGTTTATATATAGAATAACAGATACCCGGGAGTGAGTTACAGGCTGGAATCTAATCGAGGGGTTCCCGGGGTTTATATATAGAATAACAGATACCCGGGAGTGAGTTACAGGCTGGAATCTAATCGAGAGGTTCAGTGGGGTTTATATATAGAATAACAGATCCCCGGGAGTGAGTTACAGGCTGGAATCTAATCGAGGGGTTCGGGGGGTTTATATATAGAATAACAGATACCCGGGAGTGAGTTACAGGCTGGAATCTAATGGAGGGGTTCAGGGGGGGTTTATATATAGAATAACAGATACCCGGGAGTGAGTTACAGGCTGGAATCTAATCGAGGGGTTCGGGGGGGTTTATATATAGAATAACAGATACCCGGGAGTGAGTGACAGGCTGGAATCTAATCGAGGGGTTCGGGAGGTTTATATATAGAATAACAGATACCCGGGAGTGAGTTACAGGCTGAAATCTAATCGAGGGGTTCCCAGGGTTTATATATAGAATAACAGATACCCGGGAGTGAGTTACAGGCTGGAATCTAATCGGGGTTCGGAGGGGTTTATATATAGAATAACGGATACCCGGGAGTGAGTTACAGGCTGGAATCTAATCGAGGGGTTCGGGGGGATTTATATATAGAATAACAGATACCCGGGAGTGAGTTACAGGCTGGAATCTAATCGAGGGGTTCGGGAATGAGGCTTGCCGCCCCCTGCTGATCGCCGTTCGTCTCTCCCTCTCTCCAGGGAAGTACGTGGGCAGCCGACCGATCAAACTGCGGAAGAGTATGTGGCGAGACAGGAACATGGATGTGGTGCGCAAGAAACAGAAGGAGAAGAAGAAACTGGGACTTCGGTGAGCGGCCGGGCGGGGGCGTCGCTGGAGTGTTCGCGTCCCCCCCGTTCCCCCCCCCCGGCGGGGCGAGGAGTTCACCCCAACCCCCAATCCCACCCTGAATCCCCTCTCTACTCGGACCCGCGGGGCGGGCTCGCGAGGAGCCCAGGCCCGTAGACAGCGTGTGAAGTTCTCTTCGCCTCCCTCTCTTCCCCGTCTTGTCTCGAGATGTTCGTCGTCTGCTTTTGAAGAATGGATGAAGCGAGCGGCACTGTCCAGATCGACCGCGGGACCCGCCACCGGACTAATGAGGGGGGGGGGGGGTGGGGGGGGCGGGCGGTGTCGGAGACGGCAAGGTCCTCTCGCTGTGTAGTGGTCTCTCGCAGACAGACGCGCAGCCGCAGACAGACACGCACAAGCAGACACCACAGACAGACAGGCGGTCACATACATCACCTGTCAGCAGCAACACTCATTTTTTGACTTGTATGTCTCACAACTCGTTGTTTAGCAATATATGGTTTTCTGTGAATTCCCTATCTCGCCTCTTTCTTTGCGTTTGGGCCTCGTGTGGCCCGGGTCCGGTTTCGGGAGGCTCCGGGGAGTGGCCGGACGACTGGATGGTGCGGGGAGCTTGCCCGCTGTCCTTTCACATTGACTGGGAGCGCAGGAGAATCTCTCTCTCTCTCTCTCGAGCGGCCAACTGTGTGGGTCCTGCTCGAAAGTCCCCTCGCTATCCTCACCGGTTGGTGATCTTGGCATACACACAGGAACAGGAGGAGGCCATTCAGCCCCTTGAGCCTGTTGCACAGGAACAGGAGGAGGCTCATTCAGCCCCCTCGAGCCTGTTAGACAGGAACAGGAGGAGGCCGTTCAGGCCCTTGAGCCTATTACACAGGAACAGGAGGAGGACCATTCAGCCCCTCGAGCCTGTTACACAGGAACAGGAGGAGGCCCATTCAGCCCCTCGAGCCTGTTACACAGGAACAGGAGGAGGCCCATTCAGCCCCTCGAGCCTGTTACCATAGGAACAGGAGGAGGCCCATTCAGCCCCTCGAGCCTGTTACACAGGAACAGGAGGAGGCCCATTCAGCCCCTCGAGCCTGTTACACAGGAACAGGAGGAGGCCGTTCAGCCCCTCGAGCCTGTTACACAGGAACAGGAGGAGGCCCATTCAGCCCCCTTGAACCTGTTACACAGGAACAGGAGGAGGCCAACTCAGCCCCTCGAGCCTGTTACACAGAAACAGGAGGAGGCCCATTCAACCCCTCGAGCCTGTTACACAGGAACAGGAGGAGGTCCATTCAGCCCCTCGAGCCTGTTACACAGGAACAGGAGGAGGCCCATTCAACCCCCTCGAGCCTGTTACACAGGAACAGGAGGAGGCCCATTCAGCCCCCTTGAGCCTGTTACACAGGAACAGGAGGAGGGCCATTCAGCCCCTCGAGCCTGTTACACAGGAACAGGAGGAGGCCCACTCAGCCCCTCGAGCATGTTACACAGGAACAGGAGGAGGCCCATTCAGCCCCTCGAGCCTGTTACCCAGGAACAGGAGGAGGCCCATTCAGCCCCTTGAGCCTGTTACCATAGTAACAGGAGGAGGCCCATTCAGCCCCTCGAGCCTGTTACACAGGAAGAGGAGGAGGCCCATTCAGCTCCCTCGAGCCTGTTACAGAGGAACAGGAGGAGGCCCATTCATCCCCCTCGAGCCTGTTACACAGGAACAGGAGGAGGCCCATTCAGCCCCTCGAGCCTGTTACACAAGAAGAGGAGGAGGCCCATTCAGCTCCCTCGAGCCTGTTACACAGGAACAGGGGGAGGCCCATTCAGCCCCTCGAGCATGTTACACAGGAACAGGAGGAGGCACATTCAGCCCCTCAAGCCTGTTACCATAGGAACAGGAGGAGGCCCGTTCAGCCCCTCGAGCCTGTTCCGTCATTCAATCAGATCGCGGCTGATCTGTATCTTAACTCCATCTACCCACCTTGGCTCCGTAACCCTTACCCAACACAAATCCATCAATCTCCGTCTTGATATTTCCAATTGACCCCCAGCCTCAACAGCTTTCTGGGGGCGAGTGTTCCAGATTTCCACTGCCCTTTGTGTGAAGAAGTGCTTCCTGACATCACCCCTGAACGGCCTGGCTCTAATTTTAAGGTTCTGCCCCCTTGTTCTAGACTCCCCCCACCAGAGGAAATAGTTTCTCTCTCTCTACCCTATCGAATCCTTTAATCATCTCAAACACCTCATTTAGATCACCCCTTAATCTTCTAAACTGCGGGCGAATTGGCAATCAGTCCACGGGGAACAGTCCAGGTCGCTGACCCTGCACCTGCGAATCCCTTTTTTTTTTCCCTTCTGTCTCGCCATTTTGCGATATCGAGACACTGGAGAGGGTGGAATAAAGATTCACAAGGACGATACCAGAACTGAGAGAGGTTATAACCGTCAGGAAAGACTGGGGGCTCTAAGACTGAGGGGTGACCTGATCGAGGTCTTTAAAATTACGAAGGGTTTTCGATAGGGCAGACGTAGAGAAGATGTTTCCACTTGTGGGGGAGACCAGAACTAGGGGCCGTCAATATAAGATAGTCACCTGATAAATCCAATAGGGCATTCAGGAGAAACTTCTTTCCCCAGAGAGTGGTGAGAATGGGGAACTCGCTACCACAGGGAGTGGTTGAGGCGAAGAGCAGAGATGGGTTTAAGGGGAAGCTGGATAAACACACGAGGGAGAAAGGAATAGAAGGATATGGTGGTGGGAGGAGGCTGGTGTGGAGCATAAACACCGGCACGGAGCATTTGACACCGAGCCACATGAGATATTCGGACAGGCGACCAAAAGCTGGGTCAAAGAGGTCGGTTTTAAGGAGCGTCTTAAAGGAGAGAGAGAGGCGGAGAGGTTAAGGGAGGGAATTCCAGAGCTCGGGGCCCAGGCGGCTGAAGGCACGGCCGCCAATGGTGGAGCGATGGAAATCGGGGGATGAGCGAGAGGCCAGAATTGGAGGAACGCAGAGATCTGGGAGGGTCGTAGGGGGCTGGAGGAGGTTACAGAGATAGGGAGGGTTGTAGAGGCTGGAGGGGGTTACAGAGATAGGGAGGGTTGTAGGGGCTGGAGGAGGTTAGAGATAGGGAGGGTTGTAGGGGGCTGGAGGAGGTTACAGAGATAGGGAGGGTTGTAGGGGCTGGAGGAGGTTACAGAGATAGGGAGGGTTGTAGGGGCTGGAGGAGGTTACAGAGATAGGGAGGGTTGTAGGGGCTGGAGGAGGTTACAGAGATAGGGAGGGTTGTAGGGGCTGGAGGAGGTTAGAGATAGGGAGGGTTGAAGGGGGCTGGAGGAGGTTATGGAGATAGGGAGGGTTGTAGGGGCTGGAGGAGGTTAGAGATAGGGAGGGTTGTAGGGGGCTGGAGGAGGTTATGGAGATAGGGAGGGTTGTAGGGGCTGGAGGAGGTTACAGAGATAGGGAGGGTTGTAGGGGCTGGAGGAGGTTACAGAGATAGGGAGGGTTGTAGGGGCTGGAGGTGGTTACAGAGATAGGGAGGAATAGAAGGATATGGTGTTGGGGGGAGATGACGAGGGGTGGGAGGAGGCTGGTGTGGAGCACAAACACCGGCACGGAGCAGTGGGGCCGAATGGCCTGTTTCTGTGAACCATCAGAAGTTGGAACGATATGGCTGTCGGTTTGGAGTGGGCCTGCTGCAAAACACAGAGGCGATTGCTGAAATCCTACAGGCGGCTCCGGACTCTGTGAGGGTCCGATTAATCAAAGAAATCTTGCTCCGCAATGTCTATTGTCTCCCCCCCGGCCCCCCAGATTCAACCCGCGACTGCAGCGTAATTCTGGCCAGATTAACGTCTTCGATTTAGTTTGTGGAATTGCTGTTTTTGTTGCGTTCATTCAGGGGATCTGGGCGTCGCTGGCAAGGCCCAGCATTTATTGTCCATCCCTAGTCGCCCCTTGAGAAGGTGGTGGTGAGCCGCCTTCTTGAACCGCTGCAGTCCGTGTGGTGAAGGTGCTCCCACAGTGCTGTTCGGGAGGATGTTCCAGGATTTGGACCCAGCGACGATGAAGGATCAGCCGATATATCTCCAAGTCAGGATGGTGTGTGTGACTTGGAGGGGAACTTGGAGGTGGTGGTGTTCCCATGCGCCTGCTGCCCTTGTCCTTCTAGGTGGAAGAGGTGGCGGGTTTGGGAGGTGCTGCCGAAGAAGCCTTGGCGAGTTGCTGCAGTGCATCTTGTAGATGGTGCACACTGCAGCCACGGTGCGCCGGTGGTGGAGGGAGGGAGTGTGTGTTTAAGGTGGTGGATGGGGTGCCAATCAAGCGGGCTGCTTTGTCCTGGATGGTGTCGAGCTTCTCGAGTGTTGTTGGAGCTGCAACCCATCCAGGCAAGTGGAGAGTATTCCATCACACTCCTGACTTGTGCCTTGTAGATGGTGGAAAGGCTTTGGGGAGTCAGGAGGTGAGACACTCGCCGCAGAATACCCAGCCTCTGATCTGCTCTTGTTGCCACAGTATTTGTGTGGCTGGTCCAGTCTTGCTGTGCCACCCTTCGCGGCCAGCGGTGCGCGCTATCTGCTCACTGGAGATCCAGTAGAAGATCTTGCATTGATATGCTGCCTTTCAGGACTTTCCAAAGCACTTTGCAGCCGATGAGGTACCTTTCTTGAAGCCCTAGACGGTGTTGCAATGTAGGAAAAGTGGCGGCCATGTTGCGCACAGCAAGATCCCACGAGCGGCAGGCTTGGCGACCTGGTCCCCCCCGCCTCCCACAGCAGTCTCATCGACTCCTGCTTGGTGGGCTAGAGCACGGACAGGCGCAATAAAGTCAGCCGCTGCCTTTACAAAAACTTTTTAAAAATCTCACGTGTTCAAATCCCTCCTCGCTCCCACCCTCCCTATCTCCGTAACCTCCTCCAGGCCCCCTACAACCCTCCCTATCTCTCTCAGCTCCTCCAGGCCCCCTACAACCCTCACTATCTCTGTAACCTCCTCCAGCCCCAACAACCCTCCCTATCTCTGTAACCTCCTCCAGCCCCTGCAACCCTCCCTATCTCTGTAACCTCCTCCAGCCCCCAACAACCCTCCCTATCTCTGTAACCTCCTCCAGCCCCTACAACCCTCCCTATCTCTGTAACCTCCTCCAGCCCCTACAACCCTCCCTATCTTTGTAACCTCCTCCAGCCCCTACAACCCTCCCTATCTCTGTAACCTCCTCCAGCCCCCTACAACCCTCCCTATCTCTGTAACCTCCTCCAGCCCCTACAACCCTCCCTATCCCTGTGACCTCCTCCAGCCCCCTACAACCCTCCCTATCTCTGTAACCTCCTCCAGATTCTACAACCCTCCCTATCTCTGTAACCTCCTCCAGCCCTACAACCCTCCCTATCTCTAACCTCCTACAGCCCTCCCTATCTCTGCAACCTCCTCCAGCCCCTACAACCCTCCCTATCTCTGTAACCTCCTCCAGCCACCTACAACCCTCCCTATCTCTGTAACCTCCTCCAGCCCCCTACAACCCTCCCTATCTCTGTAACCTCCTCCAGCCCCTACAACCCTCCCTATCTCTGTAACCTCCTCCAGCACCTACAACACTCCCTATCTCTGTAACCTCCTCCAGCCCCTGCAACCCTCCCTATCTCTAACCTCCTCCAGCCCCTACAACCCTCCCTATCTCTGTAACCCCCTCCAGCCCCTACAACCCTCCGTATCTCTGTAACCTCCTCCAGTCCCCTACAGCCCTCCCTATCTCTGTAACCTCCACCAGCCCCTACAACCCTCCCTATCTCTGTAATCTCCTCCAGCCCCTACAACCCTCCCTATCTCTGTAACCCCCTCCAGCCCCTACAACCCTCCCTATCTCTGTAACCTCCTCCAGTCCCCTACAGCCCTCCCTATCTCCGTAACCTCCACCAGCCCCTACAACCCTCCCTATCTCTGTAATCTCCTCCAGCCCCTACAACCCTCCCTATCTCTGTAAACTCCTCCAGCCGCTACAACCCTCCCTATCTCTGTAACCTCCTCCAGCCCCTACAACCCTCCCTATCTCTGTAACCTCCTCCAGCCCCGCCAACCCTCCCTATCTCTGTAACCTCCTCCAGCCCCTACAACCCTCCCTATCTCTGTAACCTCCTCCAGCCCCCTACAACCCTCCCTATCTCTGTAACCTCCTCCAGCCCATACAACCCTCCCTATCTCTGTAACCTCCTCCAGCCCCTACAACCCTCCCTATCTCTGTAACCTCCAGCCCCCTACAACCCTCCCTATCTCTCTAACCTCCTCCATCCCCTGCAGCCCTCCCAATCTCTGTAACCCCCTCCAGCCCCGACAACCCTCCCTATCTCTGTAACCTCCTCCAGCCCCTACAACCCTCCCTATCTCTGTAACCTCCTCCAGCCCCTACAACCATCCCTATCTCTGTAACCTCCTCCAGTCCCCTACAACCCTCCCTATCTCTGTAACCTCCTCCAGCCCCTACAACCCTCCCTATCTCTGTGACCTTCCCCAGCCCCGCCAACCCTCCCAATCTCTGTAACCTCCTCCAGCCCCTACAACCCTCCCCATCTCTGTAACCTCCTCCAGCCCCTACAACCGTCCCTATCTCTGTAACCTCCTCCAGCCCCTACAACCCTCCCCATCTCTGTAACCTCCTCCAGCCCCTACAACCGTCCCTATCTCTGTAACCTCCTCCAGCCCCAACAACCATCCCTATCTCTGTAACCTCCTCCAGCCCCCTACAACCCTCCCTATCTCTGTTACCTCCTCCAGCCCCTACAACCCTCCCTATCTCTGTGACCTTCCCCAGCCCCGCCAACCCTCCCCATCTCTGTAACCTCCTCCAGCCCCTACAACCCTCCCTATCTCTGTAACCTCCTCCAACCCCTACAACCCTCCCTATCTCTGTTACCACCTCCAGCCCCCTACAACCCTCCCTATCTCTGTAACCTCCTCCAGCCCCTACAACCCTCCCTATCTCTGTAAACACCTCCAGCCCCTACAACCCTCCCTATCTCTGTAACCTCCTCCAACCCCCTACAACCCTCCCTATCACTGTAACCTCCTCCAGCCCCTACAACCCTCCCTATCTCTGTAACCTCCTCCAGCCCCCTACAACCCTCCCTATCTCTGTAACCTCCTCCAGCCCCTACAACCCTCCCTATCTCTGTAACCTCCTCCAGCCCCTACAACCCTCCCAGATCTCTGCGCTCCTCCAATTCCGGCCTCTTGCGCATGTCCTCGATTTCCATCGCTCCACCATTGGCGGCCGTGCCTTCAGCCGCCTGGGCCCCGAGCTCTGGAATTCCCTCCCTAAACCTCTCCGCCTCTCTCTCCTCCTTTAAGACGCTCCTTAAAACCGAACTCTGACCAAGCTTTTGGTCGCCTGTCCGAATATCTCCTCTTGTGGCTCGGGGTGAGATACTTCATTGGCTGTGAAGCACTTTGGGACGTCCTGAGGTGGTGAAAGGCGCTGGAGAAATATAAGTCTTCCTTTCTCTTCCTTTTACTGGTGATATCGAACAACACCCTCTTTCAAATCCTCAGTCAGCCCATAACCCTCTGTGCCTGCCTGCTATGATGTCTTGCCCCACCCAGTAAAACGTTAAGAAAGCAGCCTGCATTGTGTGATAAGGGTGTGCTTGCTGCCATCGACATAGATGCAGCCCGTGTTATCTGACATTACATCGTGTTCACAGCCCAGGAACAGGCCACTCGGCCCCACTGCTCCATGCCGGTGTTTGTGCTCCACACCAGCCTCCTCCCTCCCCTCGTCATCTCACCCCATCACCATATCCTTCTATTCCTTTCTCCCTCGTGTGTTTATCCAGCTTCCCCTTAAACACATCTCTGCTCTTCGCCTCAACCACTCCCTGTGGTAGCGAGTTCCCCATTCTCACCACTCTCTGGGGAAAGATGTTTCTCCTGAATTCCCTAGTGGATTTATCAGTGACTATCTTATATTGATGGCCCCTAGTTCTGGTCTCGCCCACAAGTGGAAACATCTTCTCTACGTCTACCCTATCGAAACCCTTTCTTAATCTTCACAGACCTCGATCAGGTCACCCCTCGGCCTTCTCTTTTCAAGAGAAAAGAGCCCCAGCCTGTTCAGTCTTTCCTGTTTAGTATAACCTCTCAGACCGGGCATCAGCCTTCAAAATCTTTTTTGCACTTTCTCCAGTGCCTCTCAATGGGTAGCGCTCTCACTCTCTCGCCTCTGAGTCAGACGGTTGTGGGTTCAAGTCCCACGCCAGAGACTGGAGATCAAAAATTTAAGCTGACGCCACAGTGCAGTACTGAGGGAGCGCCGCACTGTCGGAGGGGCGGTACTGAGGGAGCGCCGCGCTGTCGGAGGGGCAGTACTGAGGGAGCGCCGCACTGTCGGAGGGTCAGTACTGAGGGAGCGCCGCACTGTCGGAGGGGCGGTACTGAGGGAGCGCCGCGCTGTCGGAGGGGCGGTACTGAGGGAGCGCCGCACTGTTGGAGGGGCAGTACTGAGGGAGCGCCGCACTGTCGGAGGGGCGGTACTGAGGGAGCGCCGCGCTGTCGGAGGGGCGGTACTGGGGGAGCGCCGCACTGTCGGAGGGGCAGTACTGAGGGAGCGCCGCACTGTCGGAGGGGCAGTACTGAGGGAGCGCCGCACTGTCGGAGGGGCAGTACTGAGGGAGCGCCGCACTGTCGGAGGGGCAGTACTGAGGGAGCGCCGCACTGTCGGAGGGGCAGTACTGAGGGAGCGCCGCACTGTCGGAGGGGCAGTACTGAGGGAGCGCCGCACTGTCGGAGGGGCGGTACTGAGGGAGCGCCGCGCTGTCGGAGGGGCAGTACTGAGGGAGCGCCGCACTGTCGGAGGGTCAGTACTGAGGGAGCGCCGCACTGTCGGAGGGGCGGTACTGAGGGAGCGCCGCGCTGTCGGAGGGGCGGTACTGAGGGAGCGCCGCACTGTTGGAGGGGCAGTACTGAGGGAGCGCCGCACTGTCGGAGGGGCGGTACTGAGGGAGCGCCGCGCTGTCGGAG
>JASTWF010001428.1:32500-83541 GCA_030390025.1 Squalus acanthias
ATGGGAGATTTTAACTTTCATATTGACTGGACGAATCAAATTGGGCAGGGCAGCCTTGAGGAAGAGTTCATAGAGTGCATTAGGGGCGGATTCCTTGAGCAGTATGTTACTGAACCAACCAGGGGGCAGGCAATCTTAGATCTGGTCCTGTGTAATGAGACAGGATTAATAAAAAATGTCCTAGTAAAGGATCCCCTTGGAATGAGTGACCATAACATGGTTGAATTCCAAATTCAGTTGGAGGGTGATGGAGTTGGATCTCAAACCAGCGTACTAAGCTTAAATAAAGGAGACTATGAAGGTATGAGAGCAGAGTTGACTAAAGTGGACTGGGAAAATAGATTAAGGTGTAAGACGGTACAGGAGCAATGGTGTACATTCAAGGAGGTATTTCACAACTTTCAAGAAAAATATATTCCACTGAGGAAAAAGGGGCGTAAAAGAAAAGACAGCCATCCGTGGCCAAATAAAGTAATAAAGGATAGTATCCGACTAAAAACAGGGGCTTATAAAGTAGCCAAATCTAGTGGGAGGATAGAAGATTGGGAAGCATTTAAAAGCCAGCAAAGAATAACTAAAAGATTAATTCAGAAGGGGAAGATAGATTATGCAAGTAAACTAGCAAAAAATATAAAAACAGATAGCAAGAGTTTCTACAGTTATATAAAAAGAAAAAGGGTGGCTAAAGTGAATGTTGGTCCCTTAGAGGACGAGACCGGGAAATTAGTAGTGGGGAACACGGAGATGGTAAATACGCTGAACAAATATTTTGTATCAGTCTTTACAGTAGAGGACACTAAAAATATCCCAACACTGGACAAACAAGCGGCTATGGGGGGGAGGAGCTAAACACGATTAAAATCACTAAGGAGATGGTACTCGGTAAGATAATGGGACTTAAGGCGGATAAATCCCCTGGACCTGATGGCTTACATCCTAGGGTCTTGAGAGAAGCAGCGGTAGGGATTGCGGATGCATTGGTGGTAATTTTCCAAAACTCCCTGGATTCGGGAAAGGTCCCAGCAGATTGGAAAACTGCTAATGTAACGCCCTTATTTAAAAAGGGAGGTAGACAAAAGGCTGGAAACTATAGACCAGTTAGCCTAACATCTGTGGTTGGTAAAATGTTGGAGTCCATTATTAAGGAAGCAGTAACAGGACATTTGGATAAGCAGAACTTAATCGGACAGAGTCAGCATGGTTTTATGAAGGGGAAATCATGCTTGACAAATTTGCTCGAATTCTTTGAGGACGTAACAAACAGGGTGGATAAAGGGGAACCAGTGGATGTGGTGTATTTGGACTTCCAAAAGGCATTTGATAAGGTACCACACAAAAGATTACTGCACAAGATAAAAAATCACAGGATTGGGGGTAATATACTGGCATGGGTGGAAGATTGGCTATCTAACAGAAAACAGAGAGTTGGGATAAATGGTTCATTCTTGGGTTGGCAATCAGTAACTAGTGGTGTTCCGCAGGGGTCAGTGCTGGGACCGCAACTCTTTACAATCTATATTAACGATTTGGAGGAGGGGACCAAGTGCAACGTATCCAAGTTTGCTGACGATACAAAGATGGGAGGAAAAGCAGTGAGTGAGGAGGACATAAAAAACCTGCAAAGGGACATAGACAGGCTAAGTGAGTGGGCGGAAATTTGGCAGATGGAATATAATGTTGGAAAGTGTGAGGTTATGCACTTTGGCAGAAAAAATCAAAGAGCAAGTTATTATCTAAATGGGAAGAAACTGCAAAGTGCTACAGTACAAAGGGATCTGGGGGTCCTGGTGCATGAAACACAGAAGGTTAGTATGCAGGTACAGCAGGTGATCAGGAAGGCCAATGGAATCTTGGCTTTTATTGCAAGGGGGATGGAGTATAAAAGCAGGGAAGTCTTGCTTCAGCTATACAGGGTACTGGTGAGGCCACACCTGGAATACTGCGTACAGTTTTGGTTTCCATATTTAAGAAAAGATATACTTGCTCTCGAGGCAGTTCAGAGAAGGTTCACTCGGTTGATTCCGGAGATGAGGGGGTTGACTTATGAAGAAAGGTTGAGTAGGTTGGGCCTCTACTCATTGGAATACCGAAGAATGAGAGGCGATCTTATCGAAACATATAAGATTGTGAGAGGGCTTGATCGGGTGGAGGCGGGGAGGATGTTTCCACTGATGGGTGAGACTAGAACTAGGGGGCATAATCTTAGAATAAGGGGCTGCCGTTTCAAAACTGAGATGAGGAGAAACTTCTTCACTCAGAGGGTAGTAAATCGATGGAATTTGCTACCTCAGAGAGCTGTGGAAGCTGCGACATTAAATAAATTTAAAACGGAGGTAGACAGTTTCCCAGCTGATAAGGGAATTAAGGGTTATGGGGAGCGGGCAGGGAAGGGCACGTGAGTCTAGGTTCGGATCAGCCATGATCCTATTGAATGGCGGAGCAGGCCCGAGGGGTCGTATGGCCGACTCCTGCTCCTACTGCTTATGTTCTTATGTACAGGTTCCACACACACTGACTCTCACTGGGGTACGGGTTCCACACACACTGACTCTCACTGGGGTACGGGTTCCACACACACTGACTCTCACTGGGGTACGGGTTCCACACACACTGACTCTCACTGGGGTACGGGTCCACACACACTGACTCTCACTGGGGTACGGGTTCCACACACACTGACTCTCACTGGGGTACGGGTCCACACACACTGACTCTCACTGGGGTACGGGTTCCACACACACTGACTCTCACTGGGGTACGGGTTCCACACACACTGACTCTCACTGGGGTACGGGTCCACACACACTGACTCTCACTGGGGTACGGGTTCCCACACACACTGACTCTCACTGGGGTACGGGTTCCACACACACTGACTCTCACTGGGGTACGGGTTCCACACACACTGACTCTCACTGGGGTACGGGTTCCACACACACTGACTCTCACTGGGGTACGGGTTCCACACACACTGACTCTCACTGGGGTACGGGTTCCACACACACTGACTCTCACTGGGGTACGGGTTCCACACACACTGACTCTCACTGGGGTACGGGTTCCACACACTCTGACTCTCACTGGGGTACGGGTTCCACACACACTGACTCTCACTGGGGTACGGGTTCCACACACACTGACTCTCACTGGGGTACGGGTTCCACACACACTGACTCTCACTGGGGTACGGGTTCCACACACACTGACTCTCACTGGGGTACGGGTTCCACACACACTGACTCTCACTGGGGTACGGGTTCCACACACACTGACTCTCACTGGGGTACGGGTTCCACACACACTGACTCTCACTGGGGTACGGGTTCCACACACACTGACTCTCACTGGGGTACGGGTTCCACAGACACTGACTCTCACTGGGGTACGGGTTCCACACACACTGACTCTCACTGGGGTACGGGTTCCACACACACTGACTCTCACTGGGGTACGGGTTCCACAGACACTGACTCTCACTGGGGTACGGGTTCCACACACACTGACTCTCACTGGGGTACGGGTTCCACACACACTGACTCTCACTGGGGTACGGGTTCCACACACACTGACTCTCACTGGGGTACGGGTTCCACACACACTGACTCTCACTGGGGTACGGGTTCCACACACACTGACTCTCACTGGGGTACGGGTTCCACACACACTGACTCTCACTGGGGTACGGGTTCCACACACTCTGACTCTCACTGGGGTACGGGTTCCACACACACTGACTCTCACTGGGGTACGGGTTCCACACACACTGACTCTCACTGGGGTACGGGTCCACACACACTGACTCTCACTGGGGTACGGGTTCCACACACACTGACTCTCACTGGGGTACGGGTTCCACACACACTGACTCTCACTGGGGTACGGGTTCCACACACACTGACCCTCACTGGGGTACGGGTTCCACACACACTGACTCTCACTGGGGTACGTGTTCCACACACACTGACTCTCACTGGGGTACGGGTCCCACAGACACTGACTCTCACTGGGGTACTGGTTCCACACACACTGACTCTCACTGGGGTACGGGTTCCACACACACTGACTCTCACTGGGGTACGGGTTCCACACACACTGACTCTCACTGGGGTACGGGTTCCACACACACTGACTCTCACTGGGGTACGGGTTCCACACACACTGACTCTCACTGGGGTACGGGTTCCACAGACACTGACTCTCACTGGGGTACGGGTTCCACACACACTGACTCTCACTGGGGTACGGGTTCCACACACACTGACTCTCACTGGGGTACGGGTTCCACACACACTGACTCTCACTGGGGTACGGGTTCCACACACACTGACTCTCACTGGGGTACGGGTTCCACATACACTGACTCTCACTGGGGTACGGGTTCCACACACACTGACTCTCACTGGGGTACGGGTTCCACACACACTGACTCTCACTGGGGTACGGGTTCCACACACACTGACTCTCACTGGGGTACGGGTTCCACACACACTGACTCTCACTGGGGTACGGGTTCCACACACACTGACTCTCACTGGGGTACGGGTTCCACACACACTGACTCTCACTGGGGTACGGGTCCCACAGACACTGACTCTCACTGGGGTACTGGTTCCACACACACTGACTCTCACTGGGGTACGGGTTCCACACACACTGACTCTCACTGGGGTACGGGTTCCACACACACTGACTCTCACTGGGGTATGGGTTCCACACACAGTGACTCTCACTGGGGTACGGGTTCCACACACACTGACTCTCACTGGGGTACGGGTTCCACACACACTGACTCTCACTGGGGTACGGGTTCCACACACACTGACTCTCACTGGGGTACGGGTTCCACAGACACAATCTCACTGGGGTACGGGTTCCACACACACTGACTCTCACTGGGGTACGGGTTCCACACACACTGACTCTCACTGGGGTACGGGTTCCACACACACTGACTCGCACTGGGGTACGGGTTCCACACACACTGACTCTCACGGGGTACGGGTTCCACACACACTGACTCTCACTGGGGTACGGGTTCACACACACTGACTCTCACTGGGGTACGGGTTCCACACACACTGACTCTCACTGGGGTACGGGTTCCACACACACTGACTCTCACTGGGGTACGGGTTCCACACACACTGACTCTCACTGGGGTACGGGTTCCACACACACTGACTCTCACTGGGGTACGGGTTCCACACACCCTGACTCTCACTGGGGTACGGGTTCCACACACACTGACTCTCACTGGGGTACGGGTTCCACACACACTGACTCTCACTGGGGTACGGGTCCCACAGACACTGACTCTCACTGGGGTACTGGTTCCACACACACTGACTCTCACTGGGGTACGGGTTCCACACACACTGACTCTCACTGGGGTACGGGTTCGATCAAATCACCCCTCAACCTCCTTTGCTCTAATGAAAACAAATCCAGCTTCTCCAACCTGTCCTTGTTGCTAAGATCCCCCATCCCCAGAACCATTCTGGTAAATCTCCTCTGCACCCTCTCAAGTGCCTTCACATCCTTCCTAACGTGTGGTGACCAGAACTGGACGCAATACTCCAGTTGTGGCCTAACCAGAGCTTTTTAAGGTTCAGCATAACTTCTCTACTTTTGTACTCAATACCTCTATTTACGAAGCCCAAGATCCCATATGCTTTGCTAACTACTCTCTCAATCTGTCCTGCCACCTTCAGGGACCTTTCTCGGGCAAAGAGCCTCTGCCTGTTCAACCTTTCCCGATAGTTATAATCTCTCAGTTCGGGTACCATCCTTGTAAATCTTATCTGCACCTTTCTTCGAATGGGGATTGCACGCTACGAGGTGTGAGCGAGAGGCGTGAGACTCACCCGTATTGAGTAGATGACCGCTCCGATCCCGATAGGCAGGCAGCAGAACAACAGGTTGCAGATCGAGAGGATCAGATAATCTGGGGCGGGGCGGGGGCTGGAGTCGAGTAACGGCCCCGCCTGTCCCCAGCCCGGTCCGCCCTGCCCCTGGAGAGGCCCTGCACTCCCGCCAGGGCAGTCGCTGTTCGCAAGCGGCTGGCTGGCTGGGTCCGCTTGGCTGGGGCTGAAGTCGGACTTCTCCCAGGCGCCTTGCGAGAGAGCGTGCTCTTCCAGTCCGAGGGCCGGCATGACGGGGTATGGTGACAGCGATGTAATGCTCGGGGATAGATTGGCACCGATCGGCTCGGTCTCCAGTTCTCCCTTCTGTCTAATCGTTTCCTGTAACTGGCCTCATTAATTTTTACAACATCACGTTACTTCAAGAGTATAAATCAAACCGCACTTTAACCCTTGTTACTCAATATCTGCTCTCTGCAGTACAACCAATATCATCCCATGAAACACTTCCCAGTGAGAGTCAGTGTGTGTGGAACCCGTACCCCAGAGAGAGTCAGTGTGTGTGGAACCCGTACCCCAGTGAGAGTCAGTGTGTGTGGAACCCGTACCCCAGTGAAAGTCAGTGTGTGTGGAACCCGTACCCCAGTGAGAGTCAGTGTGTGTGGAACCCGTACCCCAGTGAGAGTCAGTGTGTGTGGAACCCGTACCCCAGTGAGAGTCAGTGTCTGTGGAACCCGTACCCCAGTGAGAGTCAGTGTGTGTGGAACCCGTACCCCAGTGAGAGTCAGTGTGTGTGGAACCCGTACCCCAGTGAGAGTCAGTGTGTGTGGAACCCGTACCCCAGTGAGAGTCAGTGTGTGTGGGACCCGTACCCCAGTGAGAGTCAGTGTGTGTGGGACCCGTACCCCAGTGAGAGTCAGTGTGTGGAACCCATACCCCAGTGAGAGTCAGTGTGTGTGGAACCCGTACCCCAGTGAGAGTCAGTGTGTGTGGAACCCGTACCCCAGTGAGAGTCAGTGTGTGTGGAACCCTTACCCCAGTGAGAGTCAGTGTGTGTGGAACCCGTACCCCACTGAGAGTCAGTGTGTGTGGAACCCGTACCCCAGTGTGAGTCAGTGTGTGTGGAACCCGTACCCCAGTGAGAGTCAGTGTGTGTGGAACCCGTACCCCACTGAGAGTCAGTGTGTGTGGAACCCGTACCCCAGTGTGAGTCAGTGTGTGTGGAACCCATGCCCCAGTGAGAGTCAGTGTGTGTGGAACCCGTACCCCAGTGAGAGTCAGTGTGTGTGGGACCCGTACCCCAGTGAGAGTCAGTGTGTGTGGAACCCGTACCCCAGTGAGAGTCAACGCCCTCAGGAGAGTGAGGGGTTGTGCGGTCCCTCTGAAGGTGGGGGGATGGTTACTGAAATAACAATGACAAGACCGCAAAATAATTTTAACAGGACTTTATTTTATGAACTTAAAATCAGCGAGGATCCTGAAGGAACATTACAGCGTTGAGGGTCAACTCAGAAATCTTCTCTTGGGCAGAACACAACCCTTCTCCCCTACCCCCCAACCCTTCTCCCCAACCCCCCAACCCTTCTCCCCAACCCTTCTTCCCCTACCCCCCCAACCCTTCTCCCCTACCCCCCCAACCCTTCTCCCCTACCCCCCCAACCCTTCTCCCCAACCCCCCAAACCCTTCTCCCCTACCCCCCCAACCCTTCTCCCCAACCCCCCAACCCTTCTCCCCTACCCCCCAACCCTTCTCCCCTACCCCCCAACCCTTCTCCCCAACCCCCCCCAACCCTTCTCCCCAACCCCCCCCAACCCTTCTCCCCAACCCCCCAACCCTTCTCCCCAACCCCCCAACCCTTCTCCCCAACCCCCCCAACCCTTCTCCCCAACCCCCCAACCCTTCTCCCCAACCCCCCCAACCCTTCTCCCCAACCCCCCCAACCCTTCTCCCCAACCCCCCAACCCTTCTCCCCTACCCCCCAACCCTTCTCCCCTACCCCCCAACCCTTCTCCACTACCCCCCAACCCTTCTCCCCTACCCCCCCAACCCTTCTCCCCAACCCCCCCAACCCTTCTCCCCTACCCCCCCCACCCTTCTCCACTACCCCCCAACCCTTCTCCCCTACCCCCCAACCCATCTTCCCAACCCCCCCCAACCCTTCTCCCCTACCCCCCCAACCCTTCTCCCCAACCCCCCAACCCTTCTCCCCTACCCCCCCACCCTTCTCCCCTACCCCCCAACCCTTCTCCCCTACCCCCCAACCCTTCTCCACTACCCCCCAACCCTTCTCCCCAACCCCCCCAACCCATCTTCCCCTACCCCCCAACCCTTCTTCCCCTACCCCCCAACCCATCTTCCCCTACCCCCCAACCCTTCTCCCCTACCCCCCAACCCTTCTCCCCTACCCCCCAACCCATCTTCCCCTACCCCCCAACCCATCTTCCCCTACCCCCCAACCCTTCTTCCCCTACCCCCCAACCCATCTTCCCCTACCCCCCAACCCTTCTCCCCTACCCCCCAACCCTTCTCCCCTACCCCCCAACCCATCTTCCCCTACCCCCCAACCCTTCTCCCCTACCCCCCAACCCTTCTCCCCAACCCCCCCAACCCTTCTCCCCCACCCCCCCAACCCTTCTCCCCTACCCCCCAACCCTTCTTCCCCTACCCCCCAACCCATCTTCCCCTACCCCCCAACCCTTCTCCCCTACCCCCCAACCCATCTTCCCCTAACCCCAAACCATCTTCCCCTACCCCCAACCCATCTTCCCCTACCCCCCAACCCATCTTCCCCTACCCCCCAACCCATCTTCCCCTACCCCCCAACCCTTCTCCCTTACCCCCCAACCCATCTTCCCCTACCCCCCAACCCATCTTCCCCTAACCCCAAACCATCTTCCCCTACCCCCAACCCATCTTCCCCTACCCCCCAACCCATCTTCCCCTACCCCCCAACCCATCTTCCCCTACCCCCCAACCCTTCTCCCTTACCCCCCCCCCCCCAACCCTTCTCCCCTGCCCCCGTCCACAATCTCGCTGGAGAGCTCAGCACCTTTTGGCTCAATGTGACGAGCCATGAGTGTCACACCACCTCCCGGGGAGCGCGGGTCTGAGCGAGGTCCGCGATTGCCCGCTCGGGACGAGATCTCCCCATCACGGATGCATCATTGCCCCAGGGGGCTAAACGCGGATAATTCCCCCCCCTCCCCCCCACCCCCTCTCCACCTCCAGGGTCCCCAAGGATGGAGAGCAGTTCCAAGCATGGGTCAACCCTCTTCCCCTCACCAAGCTACTCTCCCGCACCTCTCCTTGCCCGAGAATGGGACATTGAATACCTTAAACTGCAGCTTAAGTGGCCGGCACCCCACCTTGTGTGAGCTAAAGAAAGCAGGAAAGGCCTGCGGACCACCACCGATCGGTGCTGAACTGGATGTTGGACTGTGTGAGTGGGATGTTAACATAAGTAATAGGAGCAGGAGTCGGCCATTCGGCCCCTCGAGCCTGCTCCGCCATTCAATGAGATCATGGCTGATCTTCGACCTCAACTCCACTCTCCCGCCCCATCCCCATATCCCTCGATTCCCCTAGAATCCAAAAATCTATCGATCTCAGCCTTGAATATACTCAACGACTGAGCCTCCACAGCCCTCTGGGGCAGAGAATTCCAAAGATTCACCGCCCTCTGAGTGAAGAAATTCCTCCTCATCTCAGTCCTCAATGGCCGACCCCTTATCCTGAGACTGTGACCCCTGGTTCTAGACTCTCCAGCCCAGGGGAAAACAGCCTCTCAGCATCTACCCTGTCAATCCCCCTCAGAATCTTAAATGTTTCAATGAGATCATCTCTCATTCTTCTAAACTCAAGGGAATATAAGCTCAATCCCTCCTCATTGGATGACCCCCTCAACCCAGGGATCAGTCTAGTGAACCTTGGTTGCACCCCCTCGAAGGCAAGTAGATCCTTCCTTGGGTAAGGAGAACAGATGTATCTCTGCGGCTGAGATGATGGGCAGGGAAACTTCTCAGCCCAGTCCAGTGCTGATGTCACTGATCAGCAGGCGTCGGACTGGGAGAGTGGGATGTCGGACTGGGAGAGTGGGATGTCGGACTGGGAGAGTTGGACTGGGAGAGTGGGATGTCGGACTGGGAGAGTTGGACTGGGTGAGTGGGGCGGTTGGCAGAGAGCGCGGTGCTCACGGTTCCTTCACAGTGAGCGTTTGAACCTCCGACTCTCTTTGTGATCGGGTTCCACCTGATGGTTCTAGGCCCCGGTGACGTGACCAGATCGTACCTTTGGGTGGCAACTGTGCCTCTGAGTCAGAAGGTTGTGGGTTCGAGCCCCTCCCCCCACTCCAGAGACTCGAGCCCCACAATCCAGGCGTAAAAGATCGCGCGGCCACTATTTCAAAGAAGAGGGGCGAGGGGAGTTCTCCCCGGTGTCAATATTTATCCCTCGACCAACATCGCTAAAAGACATGATCTGATCATTTATCACATGGCTGTTTGTGGGAGCTTGCTGTGCGCACGAAAATTGGCTGTCCGCGTTTCCTACATTACGACAGTCACCCCACTTCAAAAAACAAGTACTTCATTGGCTGTGGTGGTGAAAGGCGCGGTAGGAATGGGAGTCCTGTCTTTCTTCACTCTCGATGGTTGAAGTTGTGCCCGATCCGATCCTTTCTGTGCCCCACCCCCGCCTGGTGTGTGTACGGGAGGAGATGGGGGGGCGGGCGGGGGGGGGGGAGTGAGGCGGTGTCAGGAGCGTTCAATGAAGGTCATAATCAGCCGGGCGGCCCAGACAAAATGGACGATAACCCCAATCAGCACGGCGCCAATGTTCAGCTGCCGGGAAATCATCAGGTTCCTCCGGGCAGCGGCTGTTGTTCCCGCTCGATTCGCTGACCAGGTCTGGAGAGAGAGAGAGAGAGAGAGAGAGTCGGCGTGATGTTCACAGCAGGGGCCGCTGTCCCCCGCCCCTCCCTCCCCCCGTCTCTCGCCGTCTCCTCATCTTACCACAGCTCGAGGCCACTCCTTCTCCCCGCGCGGAGGAGGGGGGCGAGGAGGGGACGGGGAGAGTGTCCCCAAACTAATCCCACTGCCCCGCTCTCTCCCCATAGCCCTGTATCAATCCCCAAACTAATCCCACTGCCCCGCTCTCTCCCCATAGCCCTGTATCAATCCCCAAACTAATCCCGCTGCCCCGCTCTCTCCCCATAGCCCTGTATCAATCCCCAAACTAATCCCACTGCCCTGCTCTCTCCCCATAGCCCTGTATCAATCCCCAAACTAATCCCACTGCCCCGCTCTCTCCCCATAGCCCTGTATCAATCCCAAACTAATCCCACTGCCTCGCTCTCTCCCCATAGCCCTGTACCAATCCCCAAACTAATCCCACTGCCCCGCTCTCTCCCCATAGCCCTGTATCAATCCCAAACTAATCCCACTGCCCCGCTCTCTCCCCATAGCCCTGTATCAATCCCAAAACTAATCCCACTGCCCCGCTCTCTCCCCATAGACCTGTATCAATCCCAAAACTAATCCCACTGCCCCGCTCTCATTCCCCATAGCCCTGTATCAATCCCAAACTAATCCCACTGCCCCGCTCTCTCCCCATAGCCCTGTATCAATCCCCAAACTAATCCCACTGCCCCTCTCTTGCTCCGTGCCCCCTTGCAGTTCCCGAGAGAGAGAGTCTCACCTTGATGGAGTACACCAGTGCAGCGATCCCAAGGGGCAGAAAGCAGAACATCATGGCGAAGATGGAACAGGCCAGATAATCCGGAACCTTGGGTGAAGCTCGCGAGGGGACGGCCAGCACCTGGATCTGAACGACGGAGGGGTCGGAGGAAGCCCTGGGGTCGAGACCGCCCTCCCCGCACCCCCGGTCCGCGCAGCCCTCCCCCTCCTCGCCGGGTGCCTGGGGGGCACCGGCGGCGCTGGGGGTCTCCGTCTCATCCATGCCCTGAGGGCCGTCGCCACTACCCCCCGCCCACCCGTAAGCCCCCGTCACCGGGTGTCTGGGTGGTGTACGGGTCCGCCTGCGCCGGTCCTGCCCGTGGCACAGCTCTGCGGCACTGAAGGGTTGCCCGCACCGTAACAGTGACGGAGCAAAGAAAAGCAAACATAACCTGTGTACACAGCACCTGAGTGGCCAGACACAGGCTCTCATTGTCAGATGGATTCGGCCTCAAGACACAAGAGCTGGCATTGTTCCCCTCTCTCTGCGAACGAGATAGACTTTCGAGAGCCAGATTAAAGAGCTGGCCCCATTACTGCACCAGACAGCGCTCCACTCTCAGCAGGGAAGTTCCCCTGCGCCGACTCTCACTGGGGTACGGGTTCCACACACACTGACTCTCACTGGGGTACGGGTTCCACACACACTGACTCTCACTGGGGTACGGGTTCCACAGACACTGACTCTCACTGGGGTACGGGTTCCACACACACTGACTCTCACTGGGGTACTTGTCCCACACACACTGACTCTCACTGGGGTACGGGTTCCACACACACTGACTCTCACTGGGGTACGGGTTCCACACACACTGACTCTCACTGGGGTACGGGTTCCACACACGCTGACTCTCACTGGGGTACGGGTTCCACACACACTGACTCTCACTGTGGTACGGGTCCCACACACACTGACTCTCACTGGGGTACGGGTTCCACACACACTGACTCTCACTGGGGTACGGGTCCCACACACACTGACTCTCACTGGGGTACGGGTTCCACACACACTGACTCTCACTGGGGTACGGGTTCCACACACACTGACTCTCACTGGGGTACGGGTCCCACACACACTGACTCTCACTGGGGTACGGGTTCCACACACACTGACTCTCACTGGGGTACGGGTTCCACACACACTGACTCTCACTGGGGTACGGGTTCCACACACACTGACTCTCACTGGGGTACGGGTCCCACACACACTGACTCTCACTGGGGTACGGGTCCCACACACACTGACTCTCACTGGGTTCGGTTCCCACACACACTGACTCTCACTGGGGTACGGGTTCCACACACACTGACTCTCACTGGGGTACGGGTCCCACACACACTGACTCTCACTGGGGTACGGGTCCCACACACACTGACTCTCACTGGGGTACGGGTTCCACACACACTGACTCTCACTGGGGTACGGGTTCCACACACACTGACTCTCACTGGGGTACAGGTTCCACACACACTGACTCTCACTGGGGTACGGGTCCCACACCGGGTGAGATCTGGTATCTCAGTGCTGGCCTGTGCCATTCCTCTCTGTGGTGGATAACACGGTGTGGACAGGCTGAATGGCCAGTTTCTGTGCCAAAGTAACGAGGCGTATCGGCGATCTGCGAGTTTAATGCTTTTTAGTACAAAGAGTCAGTATCTAAAATCAGATTAAATAAATAAATAAAAGGACAGTTACATCGTCAGTGGGTTACGAACTACGATATGACATAATACAATCGGCGCCAGCACTAAGGGAACACCGCACTGTCAGAGGGGCAGTACTGAGGGAGTGCTGCACTGTCAGAGGGGCAGTACTGAGGGAGTGCCGCACTGTCGAAGGGGCAGTACTTAGAAATGCTGAACTGTCGGAGGGGTGGTACTGAGGGAGTGCCGCATTGTCAGAGGTGCCGTCTTTCAGATGAGAGGTTAAACAAAGACCTCGTCTGCCCTTTCAGGTGGATGTAAAGATGCCACGGCCACCAATTCGAAGAAGAGCAGGGGGAGTTCTCCCCGGTGTCCCGGGGCCAATATTTATCCCTCAACCAACATCACTAAAAAACAGATGATCTGGGTCATTATCACATTGGCTGTTTGTGGGAGCTTGCTGTGCGTGAATTGGCTGCTGCGTTTCCCACATTACAACAGTGACCGCACTTCAAAAAAAGTCCTTCATTGGCTGTGAAGCGCTTTGGGATGTCCTGAGGTGGTGAAAGGCGCTGGAGAAATGGGAATTCATTCTTTCAACCTTCGAGACGCTCCTGCCCCACCAAAGGAACGGTCTTTTCCACAACGCCGATTGCAAAGTCTGGCCGAGGCTGCAATGCCGATGAAAGCCTCCCACCCGTGGTCGCTCAACAACAACAGGCCTTCGGTCGGCACGTGGGCTTTGAAGCCCATCTCAACCCGTCAAACCCAACCACTGCACAGCAGGGAAAGCCACCAGCCCAGCCCACCCCACACACCCTCGCTCAACCAGCCAACTCCCTCCCTGCGGCCTGTTCCTTCCTATGCGTGACGAACGCAAGCAAGAAGACGCCGATTATCAGTACCACGGGGATGATTGCGTAGAGGAGGTACTGCCTGTCCCTGTACGATCTCGCTGCAAGGTGACATGATCCTGCGGGAAAAGAACAGGAAGGGAAAGCTCAGGAAGTTACATCGTCAGTGGGTTACGAACTACGATATGACATAATACAATCGGCGCCAGTACTGAGGGAGCGCCGCACTGTCGGAGGGGCGGTGCTGAGGGAGCGCTGCACTGTCGGAGGGCCAGTACTGAGGGAGCGCCGCACTGTCGGAGGGTCAGTACTGAGGGAGCGCCGCACTGTCGGAGGGGCAGTACTGAGGGAGCGCCGCACTGTCGGGGGGGGGCAGTACTGAGGGAGCGCCGCACTGTCGGAGGGTCAGTACTGAGGGAGCGCCGCACTGTCGGAGGGGCAGTACTGAGGGAGCGCCGCACTGTCGGAGGGGCAGTACTGAGGGAGCGCCGCACTGTCGGAGGGACAGTACTGAGGGAGCGCCGCACTGTCGGAGGAGCGGTACTGAGGGAGCGCCGCACTGTCGGAGGGGCAGTACTGAGGGAGCGCCGCACTGTCGGAGGGGCGGTACTGAGGGAGCGCCGCACTGTCGGAGGGGCGGTACTGAGGGAGCGCTGCAGTTTTGGATCACACCGCCCACCCATATTCTGGAACAGACGGTAATGTTGTACGGTTTGGGAAATGGTGACGGAAGAAGATATTTCCCAAAACCTGCCAGTTTAATCTGCGCCCATGGAACGCAAAAAATTATACATAAATGTCCGAGGCCAAAGCTTTTCAGCAACTCACCCAGGATGGCCAATGACCTGGTAATCTGTTGATTTAACAGTCGGTTCCTGAGAATAAACCTGAAGTTCCTCCCAGCTCCCTCCGGATTGTGCAGCCAGCTGGTGACCGAGTAGCGACCTCCAGGACCCGTCTCCACGTCTCTCCCGGTTTTGTTGGTGATGTCGTCTCCCAGCTCGTTCACCCACTCCACCTCCGCCCGCGGGTAACCGCCTTCCGCAAAGACGCTGAGCAGCGCGGGGCCCGAGCAGTTCCGCAGGTCGAAGGTCAGCCGCGGCTCGCTGTACGGAGCTGGAATGGTCAAGCGGAGAACGAGAACTCGATTTAACACAGGAGCCTTCGAGCCGCCCGTCCCTCGGGTCCTCGCACTCCCCCCCTCCCCGCAACATCGGTACAACCACAGGCTGCACAGCCCATTCCGCACAGCATCTGTGTGCTGGCTACTTGGTACAGCAATCCCCAAACTGATCCGT
The DNA here is from genome assembly GCA_030390025.1 of Squalus acanthias. Classification (NCBI taxonomy): domain Eukaryota; kingdom Metazoa; phylum Chordata; class Chondrichthyes; order Squaliformes; family Squalidae; genus Squalus; species Squalus acanthias. The sequence goes on from JASTWF010001428.1 coordinate 47,891, forward strand.
CTCTCTGTCTCTCTCTCTCTGTCTCTGTCTCTCTCTGTCTCTCTCTCTGTCTCTCTCTCTCTCTGTCTCTCTCTCTCTCTCTGTCTCTCTGTCGCTCTCTCTCTCTCTCTCTGTCTCTCTCTCTCTCTCTGTCTCTCTCTTTCTCTCTCTGTCTCTCTCTCTCTCTGTCTCTCTCTCTCTCTCGGCCTCTCTCTCTCTCTCTCTCGGTCTCTCTCTCGGACTCTCTCTCGGCCTCTCGGTCTCTCTCTCTCGGTCTCTCGCCCTCTCGGTCTCGGTCTCTCTCGGTCTCTCTCTCTCTCTCTCGGCCTCTCGGTCTCTCTCTCTCGGCCTCTCAGTCTCTCTCTCTCGGTCTCTCGGCCTCTCGGTCTCTCTCTCTCGGTCTCTCCCTCTCTCGGTCTCTCTCTCTCTCGGTCTCGGTCTCGGTCTCGGTCTCTCTCGGTCTCGGTCTCTCTCGGTCTCGGCCTCTCTCGGTCTCGGCCTCTCTCGGTCTCGGCCTCTCTCGGTCTCTCTCTCTCTCGGCCTCTCGGTCTCTCTCTCTCTCGGCCTCTCGGTCTCTCTCTCTCGGCCTCTCTCTCTCGGTCTCTCGGCCTCTCGGTCTCTCTCTCTCGATCTCTCTCTCTCGATCTCTCTCTCTCGATCTCTCTCTCTCGGTCTCTCTGTCTCTCGGTCTCTCTCGGTCTCGGTCTCTCTCGGTCTCGGTCTCTCTCGGTCTCGGTCTCTCTCTCTCGGTCTCTCTCTCTCGGTCTCTCTCTCTCGGTCTCTCTCTCTCGGTCTCTCTCTCTCGGCCTCTCTCTCTCGGCCTCTCTCTCTCGGTCTCGGTCTCTCGGTCTCTCGGTCTCGGTCTCTCTCGGTCTCGGTCTCTCTCGGTCTCGGTCTCTCTCGCTCTCGGTCTCTCTCGCTCTCGGTCTCTCTCGCTCTCGGTCTCTCTCGCTCTCGGTCTCTCTCGCTCTCGGTCTCTCTCGCTCTCGGTCTCTCTCGCTCTCGGTCTCTCTCGCTCTCGGTCTCTCTCGCTCTCGGTCTCTCTCGCTCTCGGTCTCTCTCGCTCTCGGTCTCTCTCGCTCTCGGTCTCGGTCTCTCTCGGTCTCGGTCTCTCTCGGTCTCGGTCTCTCTCGGTCTCGGTCTCTCTCGGTCTCGGTCTCTCTCGGTCTCGGTCTTTCTCGGTCTCGGTCTCTCTCGGTCTCGGTCTCGGTCTCTCTCGGTCTCGGCCTCTCGGTCTCTCTCTCTCGGCCTCTCTGTCTCTCTCTCTCGGCCTCTCGGTCTCTCTCTCTCGGTCATTCTCTCTCGGCCTCTCGGTCTCTCTCTCTCGGTCATTCTCTCTCGGCCTCTCGGTCTCTCTCTCTCGGTCATTCTCTCTCGGCCTCTCGGTCTCTCTCTCTCGGTCATTCTCTCTCGGCCTCTCGGTCTCTCTCTCTCGGTCATTCTCTCTCGGCCTCTCGGTCTCTCTCTCTCGGTCTCTCTCTCTCGGTCTCTCTCTCTCGGTCTCTCTCTCTCGGTCTCTCTCTCTCGGTCTCTCTCTCTCGGTCTCTCTCTCTCGGTCTCTCTCTCTCGGTCTCTCTCTCTCGGTCTCTCTCTCTCGGCCTCTCTCTCTCGGCCTCTCTCTCTCGGCCTCTCTCTCTCGGCCTCTCGGTCTCTCGGCCTCTCGGCCTCTCTCTCTCGGCCTCTCTCTCTCGGCCTCTCTCTCTCGGCCTCTCTCTCTCGGCCTCTCTCTCTCGGCCTCTCTCTCTCGGCCTCTCTCTCTCGGTCTCTCTCTCTCGGTCTCTCTCGGTCTCTCTCTCTCGGTCTCTCTCGGCCTCTCGGCCTCTCTCTCTCGGCCTCTCGGCCTCTCTCTCTCGGCCTCTCGGCCTCTCTCTCTCGGCCTCTCGGTCTCTCCCTCTCGGCCTCTCCCTCTCGGCCTCTCCCTCTCGGCCTCTCCCTCTCGGCCTCTCTCTCTCGGCCTCTCTCTCTCGGCCTCTCTCTCTCGGCCTCTCCCTCTCGGCCTCTCCCTCTCGGCCTCTCCCTCTCGGCCTCTCTCTCTCTCGGCCTCTCTCTCTCTCGGCCTCTCTCTCTCTCGGCCTCTCTCTCTCTCGGCCTCTCTCTCTCTCGGCCTCTCTCTCTCTCGGCCTCTCTCTCTCGGTCGCTCGGTCTCTGTCTCTCTCGGTCTCGGTCTCTCTCGGTCTCGGTCTCTCTCGGTCTCGGTCTCTCTCGGTCTCGGTCTCTCTCGGTCTCGGTCTCGGTCTCTCTCGGTCTCGGTCTTTCTCGGTCTCGGTCTCTCTCGGTCTCGGTCTCTCTCGGTCTCGGCCTCTCGGTCTCTCTCTCTCGGCCTCTCTGTCTCTCTCTCTCGGCCTCTCGGTCTCTCTCTCTCGGTCATTCTCTCTCGGCCTCTCGGTCTCTCTCTCTCGGTCATTCTCTCTCGGCCTCTCGGTCTCTCTCTCTCGGTCTCTCTCTCTCGGTCTCTCTCTCTCGGTCTCTCTCTCTCGGTCTCTCTCTCTCGGTCTCTCTCTCTCGGTCTCTCTCTCTCGGTCTCTCTCTCTCGGTCTCTCTCTCTCGGTCTCTCTCTCTCGGTCTCTCTCTCTCGGTCTCTCTCTCTCGGTCTCTCTCTCTCGGTCTCTCTCTCTCGGTCTCTCTCTCTCGGTCTCTCTCTCTCGGTCTCTCTCTCTCGGTCTCTCTCTCTCGGTCTCTCTCTCTCGGTCTCTCTCTCTCGGTCTCTCTCTCTCGGCCTCTCTCTCTCGGCCTCTCTCTCTCGGCCTCTCTCTCTCGGCCTCTCTCTCTCGGCCTCTCTCTCTCGGCCTCTCTCTCTCGGCCTCTCGGTCTCTCGGCCTCTCGGTCTCTCGGCCTCTCTCTCTCGGCCTCTCTCTCTCGGCCTCTCTCTCTCGGCCTCTCTCTCTCGGCCTCTCTCTCTCGGCCTCTCTCTCTCGGCCTCTCTCTCTCGGCCTCTCTCTCTCGGCCTCTCTCTCTCGGCCTCTCTCTCTCGGCCTCTCTCTCTCGGCCTCTCTCTCTCGGCCTCTCTCTCTCGGCCTCTCTCTCTCGGCCTCTCTCTCTCGGCCTCTCTCTCTCGGCCTCTCTCTCTCGGCCTCTCTCTCTCGGCCTCTCTCTCTCGGCCTCTCTCTCTCGGCCTCTCTCTCTCGGCCTCTCTCTCTCGGCCTCTCTCTCTCGGCCTCTCCCTCTCGGCCTCTCCCTCTCGGCCTCTCCCTCTCGGCCTCTCCCTCTCGGTCTCTCTCTCTCGGCCTCTCTCTCTCGGCCTCTCTCTCTCGGCCTCTCTCTCTCGGCCTCTCTCTCTCGGCCTCTCTCTCTCGGCCTCTCTCTCTCGGTCTCTCTCTCTCGGTCTCTCTCGGCCTCTCGGTCTCTCGGTCTCTCTCTCTCGGTCTCGGCCTCTCTCTCTCGGCCTCTCGGTCTCTCTCTCTCGGCCTCTCGGTCTCTCCCTCTCGGTCTCTCCCTCTCGGCCTCTCCCTCTCGGCCTCTCCCTCTCGGCCTCTCCCTCTCGGCCTCTCCCTCTCGGCCTCTCTCTCTCGGCCTCTCCCTCTCGGCCTCTCCCTCGCGGCCTCTCCCTCTCGGCCTCTCTCTCTCTCGGCCTCTCTCTCTCTCTGCCTCTCTCTCTCTCGGTCTCGGTCTCTCTCGGTCTCGGTCTCTCTCGGTCTCGGTCTCTCTCGGTCTCGGTCTCTCTCGGTCTCGGTCTCTCTCGGTCTCGGTCTCTCTCGGTCTCGGTCTCTCTCGGTCTCGGTCTCTCTCGGTCTCGGTCTCTCTCGGTCTCGGTCTCTCTCGGTCTCGGTCTCTCTCGGTCTCGGTCTCTCTCGGTCTCGGTCTCGGTCTCTCTCGGTCTCGGTCTCGGTCTCTCTCGGTCTCGGTCTCGGTCTCTCTCGGTCTCGGTCTCGGTCTCTCTCGGTCTCGGTCTCGGTCTCTCTCGGTCTCGGTCTCGGTCTCTCTCGGTCTCGGTCTCTCTCGGTCTCGGTCTCGGTCTCTCTCGGTCTCGGTCTCTCTCGGTCTCGGTCTCTCTCGGTCTCGGTCTCTCTCGGTCTCGGTCTCTCTCGGTCTCGGTCTCTCTCGGTCTCGGTCTCTCTCGGTCTCGGTCTCTCTCGGTCTCGGTCTCTCTCGGTCTCGGTCTCTCGGTCTCGGTCTCTCTCGGTCTCGGTCTCTCTCGGTCTCGGTCTCTCTCGGTCTCGGTCTCTCTCGGTCTCGGTCTCTCTCGGTCTCGGTCTCTCTCGGTCTCGGTCTCTCTCGGTCTCGGTCTCTCTCGGTCTCGGTCTCTCTCGGTCTCGGTCTCTCTCGGTCTCGGTCTCTCTCGGTCTCGGTCTCTCTCGGTCTCGGTCTCTCTCGGTCTCGGTCTCTCTCGGTCTCGGTCTCTCTCGGTCTCGGTCTCTCTCGGTCTCGGTCTCTCTCGGTCTCGGTCTCTCTCGGTCTCGGTCTCTCTCGGTCTCGGTCTCTCTCGGTCTCGGTCTCTCTCGGTCTCGGTCTCTCTCGGTCTCGGTCTCTCTCGGTCTCGGTCTCTCTCGGTCTCGGTCTCTCTCGGTCTCGGTCTCTCTCGGTCTCGGTCTCTCTCGGTCTCGGTCTCTCTCGGTCTCGGTCTCTCTCGGTCTCGGTCTCTCTCGGTCTCGGTCTCTCTCGGTCTCGGTCTCTCTCGGTCTCGGTCTCTCTCGGTCTCGGTCTCTCTCGGTCTCGGTCTCTCTCGGTCTCGGTCTCTCTCGGTCTCGGTCTCTCTCGGTCTCGGTCTCTCTCGGTCTCGGTCTCTCTCGGTCTCGGTCTCTCTCGGTCTCGGTCTCTCTCGGTCTCGGTCTCTCTCGGTCTCGGTCTCTCTCGGTCTCGGTCTCTCTCGGCCTCTCTCTCTCGGCCTCTCTCTCTCGGCCTCTCTCTCTCGGCCTCTCTCTCTCGGCCTCTCTCTCTCGGCCTCTCTCTCTCGGCCTCTCTCTCTCGGCCTCTCGGTCTCTCGGCCTCTCGGTCTCTCGGCCCTCTCTCTCTCGGCCTCTCTCTCTCGGCCTCTCTCTCTCGGCCTCTCTCTCTCGGCCTCTCTCTCTCGGCCTCTCTCTCTCGGCCTCTCTCTCTCGGCCTCTCTCTCTCGGCCTCTCTCTCTCGGCCTCTCTCTCTCGGCCTCTCTCTCTCGGCCTCTCTCTCTCGGCCTCTCTCTCTCGGCCTCTCTCTCTCGGCCTCTCTCTCTCGGCCTCTCTCTCTCGGCCTCTCTCTCTCGGCCTCTCTCTCTCGGTCTCTCTCTCTCGGTCTCTCTCGGTCTCTCTCTCTCGGTCTCTCTCGGCCTCTCGGTCTCTCGGTCTCTCTCTCTCGGTCTCGGCCTCTCTCTCTCGGCCTCTCGGTCTCTCTCTCTCGGCCTCTCGGTCTCTCCCTCTCGGTCTCTCCCTCTCGGCCCTCTCCCTCTCGGCCTCTCCCTCTCGGCCTCTCTCTCTCGGCCTCTCCCTCTCGGCCTCTCCCTCGCGGCCTCTCCCTCTCGGCCTCTCTCTCTCTCGGCCTCTCTCTCTCTCTGCCTCTCTCTCTCTCGGTCTCGGTCTCTCTCGGTCTCGGTCTCTCTCGGTCTCGGTCTCTCTCGGTCTCGGTCTCTCTCGGTCTCGGTCTCTCTCGGTCTCGGTCTCTCTCGGTCTCGGTCTCTCTCGGTCTCGGTCTCTCTCGGTCTCGGTCTCTCTCGGTCTCGGTCTCTCTCGGTCTCGGTCTCTCTCGGTCTCGGTCTCTCTCGGTCTCGCGTCTCTCTCGGTCTCGGTCTCGGTCCTCTCTCGGTCTCGGTCTTCGGTCTCCTCTCGGTCTCGGTCTCGGTCTCTCCGGTCTCGGTCTCTCGGTCTCTCGGTCTCGGTCTCTCTCGGTCTCGGTCTCGGTCTCTCTCGGTCTCGTCTCGGTCTCTCTCGGTCTCGGTCTCTCTCGTCTCGGTCTCGGCTTCTCTCTCGGTCTCGGTCTCTCTCGGTCTCGGTCTCTCTCGGTCTCGGTCTCTCTCGGTCTCGGTCTCTCTCGGTCTCGGTCTCTCTCGGTCTCGGTCTCTCTCGGTCTCGGTCTCTCTCGGTCTCGGTTCTCTCTCGGTCTCGGTCTCTCTCGGTCTCGGTCTCTCTCGGTCTCGGTCTCTCTCGGTCTCGGTCTCTCTCGGTCTCGGTCTCTCTCGGTCTCGGTCTCTCTCGGTCTCGGTCTCTCTCGGTCTCGGTCTCTCTCGGTCTCGGTCTCTCTCGGTCTCGGTCTCTCTCGGTCTCGGTCTCTCTCGGTCTCGGTCTCTCTCGGTCTCGGTCTCTCTCGGTCTCGGTCTCTCTCGGTCTCGGTCTCTCTCGGTCTCGGTCTCTCTCGGTCTCGGTCTCTCTCGGTCTCGGTCTCTCTCGGTCTCGGTCTCTCTCGGTCTCGGTCTCTCTCGGTCTCGGTCGGTCTCGGTCTCGGTCTCGGTCTCGGTCTCGGTCTCGGTCTCGGTCTCGGTCTCGGTCTCGGTCTCGGTCTCGGTCTCGGTCTCTGTCTCTGTCTCTGTCTCGGTCTCTCTCGGTCTCGGTCTCTCTCGGTCTCTCTCGGTCTCGGTCTCGGTCTCTGTCTCTCTCGGTCTCTCTCGGTCTCTCTCTCTCGGTCTCGGTCTCGGTCTCTCTCGGTCTCTCTCGGTCTCTCTCGGTCTCTCTCGGTCTCTCTCGGTCTCTCTCGGTCTCTCTCGGTCTCTCTCGGTCTCGGTCTCTCTCGGTCTCGGTCTCGGTCTCTCTCGGTCTCGGTCTCTCTCGGTCTCGGTCTCTCTCGGTCTCGGTCTCTCTCGGTCTCGGTCTGTCTCGGTCTCTCTCGGTCTCGGTCTCGGTCTCTCTCGGTCTCGGTCTCTCTCGGTCTCGGTCTCGGTCTCGGTCTCGCTCTCGGTCTCGCTCTCGGTCTCGGTCTCTCTCGGTCTCGGTCTCTCTCGGTCTCGGTCTCTCTCGGTCTCGGTCTCGGTCTCGGTCTCGGTCTCGGTCTCGGTCTCGGTCTCTCTCGGTCTCGGTCTCGGTCTCGGTCTCTCTCGGTCTCTCTCGGTCTCGGTCTCGGTCTCTCTCGGTCTCGGCCTCTCTCTCTCTCGGTCTCTCTCGGTCTCGGTCTCTCTCGGTCTCGGTCTCTCTCGGTCTCGGTCTCTCTCGGTCTCGGTCTCTCTCGGTCTCGGTCTCGGTCGGTCTCGGTCTCGGTCTCGGTCTCGGTCTCGGTCTCGGTCTCGGTCTCGGTCTCGGTCTCTCTCGGTCTCGGTCTCTCTCGGTCTCGGTCTCTCTCGGTCTCGGTCTCTCTCGGTCTCGGTCTCTCTCGGTCTCGGTCTCGGTCTCTCTCGGTCTCGGTCTCTCTCGGTCTCGGTCTCGGTCTCGGTCTCTCTCGGTCTCGGTCTCGGTCTCGGTCTCTCTCGGTCTCGGTCTCGGTCTCGGTCTCTCTCGGTCTCGGTCTCTCTCGGTCTCTCTCGGTCTCGGTCTCTCTCGGTCTCGGTCTCTCTCGGTCTCGGTCTCTCTCGGTCTCGGTCTCTCTCGGTCTCTCTCGGTCTCGGTCTCTCTCGGTCTCGGTCTCGGTCTCGGTCTCGGTCTCGGTCTCGGTCTCGGTCTCGGTCTCGGTCTCGGTCTCGGTCTCTGTCTCTCTCGGTCTCGGTCTCTCTCGGTCTCTCTCGGTCTCGGTCTCGGTCTCGGTCTCTCTCGGTCTCTCTCGGTCTCTCTCTCTCGGTCTCGGTCTCGGTCTCTCTCGGTCTCTCTCGGTCTCTCTCGGTCTCGGTCTCGGTCTCTCTCGGTCTCGGTCTCTCTCGGTCTCGGTCTCTCTCGGTCTCGGTCTCTCTCGGTCTCGGTCTCTCTCGGTCTCTCTCGGTCTCGGTCTCGGTCTCTCTCGGTCTCGGTCTCTCTCGGTCTCGGTCTCGGTCTCGGTCTCGGTCTCGCTCTCGGTCTCGCTCTCGGTCTCGGTCTCTCTCGGTCTCGGTCTCTCTCGGTCTCGGTCTCTCTCGGTCTCGGTCTCTCTCGGTCTCGGTCTCGGTCTCGGTCTCGGTCTCGGTCTCGGTCTCGGTCTCGGTCTCGGTCTCGGTCTCTCTCGGTCTCGGTCTCGGTCTCTCTCGGTCTCGGTCTCTCTCGGTCTCGGTCTCTCTCGGTCTCGGTCTCTCTCGGTCTCGGTCTCGGTCTCGGTCTCGGTCTCGGTCTCGGTCTCGGTCTCGGTCTCTCTCGGTCTCGGTCTCTCTCGGTCTCGGTCTCTCTCGGTCTCGGTCTCTCTCGGTCTCGGTCTCGGTCTCGGTCTCTCTCGGTCTCGGTCTCGGTCTCTCTCGGTCTCGGTCTCGGTCGGTCTCGGTCTCGGTCTCGGTCGGTCTCGGTCTCTCTCGGTCTCTCTCGGTCTCTCTCGGTCTCTCTCGGTCTCTCTCGGTCTCTCTCGGTCTCTCTCGGTCTCGGTCTCTCTCGGTCTCGGTCTCGGTCTCGGTCTCGGTCTCTCTCGGTCTCGGTCTCGGTCTCGGTCTCTCTTGGTCTCGGTCTCGGTCTCTCTCGGTCTCTCTCGGTCTCGGTCTCGGTCTCTCTCGGTCTCTCTCTCGGTCTCTCTCGGTCTCTCTCGGTCTCTCTCGGTCTCTCTCGGTCTCGGTCTCTCTCGGTCTCTGTCTCTCTCGGTCTCGGTCTCTCTCGGTCTCGGTCTCTCTCGGTCTCTCTCGGTCTCTCTCGGTCTCTCTCGGTCTCGGTCTCGGTCTCTCTCGGTCTCGGTCTCTCTCGGTCTCGGTCTCTCTCGGTCTCTCTCGGTCTCGGTCTCGGTCTCGGTCTCGGTCTCTCTCGGTCTCGGTCTCTCTCGGTCTCTCTCGGTCTCTCTCGGTCTCGGTCTCGGTCTCGGTCTCGGTCTCGGTCTCGGTCTCTCTCGGTCTCTCTCGGTCTCGGTCTCTCTCGGTCTCGGTCTCGGTCTCGGTCTCGGTCTCGGTCTCGGTCTCTCTCGGTCTCGGTCTCTCTCGGTCTCGGTCTCTCTCGGTCTCGGTCTCTCTCGGTCTCGGTCTCTCTCGGTCTCGGTCTCGGTCTCTCTCGGTCTCGGTCTCGGTCTCGGTCTCGGTCTCTCTCGGTCTCGGTCTCGGTCTCGGTCTCGGTCTCTCTCTCTCTCGGTCTCGGTCTCGGTCTCGGTCTCTCTCGGTCTCTCTCGGTCTCGGTCTCTCTCTCGGTCTCTCTCGGTCTCGGTCTCTCTCTCGGTCTCGGTCTCGGTCTCGGTCTCTCTCGGTCTCGGTCTCGGTCTCTCTCGGTCTCTCTCTCTCAGTCTCGGTCTCTCTCGGTCTCGGTCTCGGTCTCTCTCGGTCTCGGTCTCGGTCTCGGTCTCGGTCTCGGTCTCGGTCTCTCTCGGTCTCGGTCTCGGTCTCGGTCTCGGTCTCGGTCTCGGTCTCTCTCGGTCTCGGTCTCGGTCTCGGTCTCGGTCTCGGTCTCGGTCTCGGTCTCGGTCTCGGTCTCGGTCTCGGTCTCGGTCTCGGTCTCTCTCGGTCTCGGTCTCGGTCTCGGTCTCTCTCGGTCTCTCTCGGTCTCGGTCTCGGTCTCGGTCTCTCTCGGTCTCTCTCGGTCTCGGTCTCGGTCTCGGTCTCGGTCTCGGTCTCGGTCTCGGTCTCGGTCTCGGTCTCGGTCTCTCTCGGTCTCTCTCGGTCTCGGTCTCTCTCGGTCTCGGTCTCGGTCTCGGTCTCGGTCTCGGTCTCGGTCTCGGTCTCGGTCTCTCTCGGTCTCGGTCTCTCTCGGTCTCGGTCTCTCTCGGTCTCGGTCTCTCTCGGTCTCGGTCTCTCTCGGTCTCGGTCTCGGTCTCTCTCGGTCTCGGTCTCGGTCTCGGTCTCGGTCTCTCTCGGTCTCGGTCTCGGTCTCGGTCTCGGTCTCTCTCTCTCTCGGTCTCGGTCTCGGTCTCGGTCTCTCTCGGTCTCTCTCGGTCTCGGTCTCTCTCTCGGTCTCTCTCGGTCTCGGTCTCTCTCTCGGTCTCGGTCTCGGTCTCGGTCTCTCTCGGTCTCTCTCGGTCTCGGTCTCGGTCTCTCTCGGTCTCTCTCTCTCGGTCTCGGTCTCTCTCGGTCTCGGTCTCGGTCTCTCTCGGTCTCGGTCTCGGTCTCGGTCTCGGTCTCGGTCTCGGTCTCGGTCTCGGTCTCTCTCGGTCTCGGTCTCGGTCTCGGTCTCGGTCTCGGTCTCTCTCGGTCTCGGTCTCGGTCTCGGTCTCGGTCTCGGTCTCGGTCTCGGTCTCGGTCTCGGTCTCTCTCGGTCTCGGTCTCGGTCTCTCTCGGTCTCTCTCGGTCTCGGTCTCGGTCTCGTTCTCTCTCGGTCTCGGTCTCGGTCTCGGTCTCTCTCGGTCTCGGTCTCTCTCTCGGTCTCGGTCTCGGTCTCTCTCGGTCTCTCTCGGTCTCGGTCTCTCTCGGTCTCGGTCTCGGTCTCGGTCTCTCTCGGTCTCGGTCTCTCTCGGTCTCGGTCTCTCTCGGTCTCGGTCTCTCTCGGTCTCGGTCTCGGTCTCGGTCTCTCTCGGTCTCGGTCTCTCTCGGTCTCGGTCTCGGTCTCTCTCGGTCTCGGTCTCTCTCGGTCTCGGTCTCGGTCTCGGTCTCTCTCGGTCTCGGTCTCGGTCTCGGTTCGGTCTCTCTCGCGTCTCTCTCGGTCTCGGTCTCGGTCTCTCTCGGTCTCTCTCGGTCTCTCTCGGTCTCTTCGGTCTCTCTCGGTCTCGGTCTCTCGTCGGTCTCGGTCTCGGTCTCTCTCGGTCTCGGTCTTCGGTCTCTCTCGGTCTCGTCTCGGTCTCTCTCGGTCTCGGTCTCGGTCTCTCTCGGTCTCGGTCTCGGTCTCTCTCGGTCTCTCTCGTTCGGTCTCTCTCGGTCTCGTCTCGGTCTCTCTCGGTCTCGTCTCGGTCTCTCTCGGTCTCTCTCGGTCTCTCTCGGTCTCGGTCTCGGTCTCTCTCGGTCTCTCTCGGTCTCGTCTCGGTCTATCTCGGTCTCGTCTCGGTCTCGGTCTCTCTCGGTCTCTCTCGGTCTCGGTCTCTCGGTCTCTCTCGGTCTCGGTCTCAGCTCTCTCGGTTCGGTCTCGGTTCTCGGCTCTCTCTCGGTCTCGGTCTCGGTCTCGGTCTCGGTCTCGGTCTCGGTCTCGGTCTCGGTCTCGTCTCGGTCTCGGTCTCGGTCTCTCTCGGTCTCTCTCGGTCTCTCTCGGTCTCGGTCTCGGTCTCTCTCGGTCTCGGTCTCGGTCTCGGTCTCTCTCGGTCTCGGTCTCGGTCTCGGTCTCGGTCTCGGTCTCGGTCTCGGTCTCGGTCTCTCTCGGTCTCGGTCTCTCTCGGTCTCGGTCTCTCTCGGTCTCGGTCTCTCTCGGTCTCGGTCTCTCTCGGTCTCGGTCTCTCTCGGTCTCGTCTCTCTCGGTCTCGGTCTCTCTCGGTCTCCGTCTCTCTCGGTCTCCGTCTCTCTCGGTCTCCGTCTCGGTCTCGGTCTCGGTCTCTCTCGGTCTCGGTCTCGGTCTCTCTCGGTCTCGGTCTCGGTCTCTCTCGGTCTCGGTCTCGGTCTCGGTCTCGGTCTCGGTCTCGGTCTCGGTCTCTCTCGGTCTCGGTCTCTCTCGGTCTCGGTCTCGCTCTCGGTCTCGGTCTCTCTCGGTCTCGGTCTCGGTCTCTCTCTCGGTCTCGGTCTCTCTCGGTCTCGGTCTCGGTCTCTCTCGGTCTCTCTCGGTCTCGGTCTCTCTCGGTCTCGGTCTCTCTCGGTCTCGGTCTCGGTCTCGGTCTCGGTCTCGGTCTCGGTCTCGGTCTCTCTCGGTCTCTCTCGGTCTCTCTCGGTCTCGGTCTATCTCGGTCTCGGTCTCGGTCTCGGTCTCGGTCTCTCTCGGTCTCGGTCTCTCTCGGTCTCGGTCTCTCTCTCGGTCTCGGTCTCGGTCTCTCTCGGTCTCTCTCGGTCTCGGTCTCTCTCGGTCTCGGTCTCGGTCTCGGTCTCTCTCGGTCTCGGTCTCTCTCGGTCTCGGTCTCTCTCGGTCTCGGTCTCTCTCGGTCTCGGTCTCGGTCTCGGTCTCTCTCGGTCTCGGTCTCTCTCGGTCTCGGTCTCGGTCTCTCTCGGTCTCGGTCTCTCTCGGTCTCGGTCTCGGTCTCGGTCTCTCTCGGTCTCGGTCTCTCTCGGTCTCGGTCTCTCTCACGGTCTCTCTCGGTCTCTGTCTCGGTCTCGGTCTCGGTCTCGGTCTCGGTCTGGTCTCTCTCGGTCTCGGTCTCGGTTCGGTCTCGTCTCGGTCTCTCTCAGGTCTCGGTCTCTCTCGGTCTCGGTCTCGGTCTGGTCTCGGTCTCGGTCTCGGTCCCCGGTCAGTGTCTCGGTCTCGGTCTCCCTTCGCGTCTCGGTCTCTCTCGGTCTCGGTCTCGCGTCTCGGGTCTCGGTCTCTCTCGGTCTCGGTCTCTCGGTCTCTCACGGTCGGGTCCTCTCTCTGTCTCTCGGTCTCGCTCTCGGTCTCTCTCGGCTCTCGTGTCTCTCTCGGTCCGGTCTCGGTCTCTCTCTCTGTCTCGGTCTCTCTCGGTCTCGCCTCTCTCTCGGTCACGGTCTCGATCTCTCTCCGGTCTCTCGGTCTCTCTCGGTCTCGGTCTCGTTCGGTCTCTCGGTCTCGGTCTCTCACGGTCTCTCTCGCGTCTCGGTCTCGGTCTCTCTCTGTCGGTCTCGGTCTCGGTCTTCTCGGTCTCTCTCGGTCTCGGTCTCGGTCTCTCTCGGTCTCTCGGTCTCTCTCGGTCTCGGTCTCGGTCTCGGTCTCGGTCTCGGTCTCTCTCGGTCTCCGGTCTCTCTCGGTCGGTCTCTCGAGTCTCGGTCTCTCTCGGTCTCGGTCTCTCTCGGTCTCTCTCGGTCTCTCTCGGTCTCTCTCGGTCTCTCTCGGTCTCTCTCGGTCTCTCTCGGTCTCTCTCGGTCTCTCTCGGTCTCGGTCTCTCTCGGTCTCGGTCTCGGTCTCGGTCTCGGTCTCGGTCTCTCTCGGTCTCGGTCTCGGTCTCGGTCTCTCTCGGTCTCGGTCTCTCTCGGTCTCGGTCTCGGTCTCGGTCTCGGTCTCGGTCTCTCTCGGTCTCGGTCTCGGTCTCGGTCTCGGTCTCGGTCTCGGTCTCGGTCTCGGTCTCGGTCTCTCTCGGTCTCTCTCGGTCTCGGTCTCGGTCTCGGTCTCTCTCGGTCTCGGTCTCTCTCGGTCTCGGTCTCGGTCTCGGTCTCGGTCTCGGTCTCGGTCTCGGTCTCGGTCTCGGTCTCGGTCTCGGTCTCGGTCTCGGTCTCGGTCTCTCTCGGTCTCGGTCTCGGTCTCTCTCGGTCTCGGTCTCTCTCGGTCTCGGTCTCGGTCTCTCTCGGTCTCGGTCTCTCTCGGTCTCGGTCTCGGTCTCTCTCGGTCTCTCTCGGTCTCTCTCGGTCTCTCTCGGTCTCTCTCGGTCTCGGTCTCTCTCGGTCTCGGTCTCGGTCTCTCTCGGTCTCGGTCTCGGTCTCGGTCTCGGTCTCTCTCGGTCTCGGTCTCGGTCTCTCTCGGTCTCGGTCTCTCTCGGTCTCTCTCGGTCTCGGTCTCTCTCGGTCTCGGTCTCGGTCTCTCTCGGTCTCTCTCGGTCTCTCTCGGTCTCGGTCTCGGTCTCGGTCTCGGTCTCGGTCTCGGTCTCTCTCGGTCTCTCTCGGTCTCGGTCTCGGTCTCTCTCGGTCTCGGTCTCGGTCTCTCTCGGTCTCGGTCTCGGTCTCGGTCTCTCTCGGTCTCGGTCTCTCTCGGTCTCGGTCTCTCTCGGTCTCTCTCGGTCTCTCTCGGTCTCTCTCGGTCTCTCTCGGTCTCGGTCTCGGTCTCGGTCTCGGTCTCTCTCGGTCTCTCTCGGTCTCTCTCGGTCTCTCTCGGTCTCTCTCGGTCTCTCTCGGTCTCTCTCGGTCTCTGTCTCGGTCTCTCTCTCTCGGTCTCTCTCGGTCTCTCTCGGTCTCTCTCGGTCTCTCTCGGTCTCTCTCGGTCTCTCTCGGTCTCTCTCTCTCTCGGTCTCTCTCGGTCTCTCTCGGTCTCTCTCGGTCTCTCTCGGTCTCTCTCGGTCTCTCTCGGTCTCGGTCTCGGTCTCGGTCTCGGTCTGTCTCGGTCTCTCTCGGTCTCGGTCTCGGTCTCGGTCTCTCTCGGTCTCGGTCTCTCGGTCTCTCGGTCTCGGTCTCGGTCTCTCTCGGTCTCGGTCTCGGTCTCGGTCTCGGTCTCTCTCGGTCTCGGTCTCGGTCTCGGTCTCGGTCTCGGTCTCGGTCTCTCTCGGTCTCGGTCTCTCTCGGTCTCTCTCGGTCTCGGTCTCGGTCTCGGTCTCGGTCTCGGTCTCGGTCTCTCTCGGTCTCTCTCGGTCTCGGTCTCGGTCTCGGTCTCGGTCTCTCTCGGTCTCGGTCTCGGTCTCGGTCTCGGTCTCGGTCTCTCTCGGTCTCGGTCTCGGTCTCTCTCGGTCTCGGTCTCGGTCTCTCTCGGTCTCGGTCTCTCTCGGTCTCGGTCTCGGTCTCTCTCGGTCTCTCTCGGTCTCTCTCGGTCTCTCTCGGTCTCTCTCGGTCTCTCTCGGTCTCTCTCGGTCTCTCTCGGTCTCTCTCGGTCTCGGTCTCTCTCGGTCTCGGTCTCGGTCTCTCTCGGTCTCGGTCTCGGTCTCTCTCGGTCTCGGTCTCGGTCTCTCTCGGTCTCGGTCTCGGTCTCGGTCTCTCTCGGTCTCGGTCTCGGTCTCTCTCGGTCTCGGTCTCTCTCGGTCTCGGTCTCGGTCTCTCTCGGTCTCGGTCTCGGTCTCTCTCGGTCTCTCTCGGTCTCTCTCGGTCTCGGTCTCGGTCTCGGTCTCGGTCTCTCTCGGTCTCTCTCGGTCTCGGTCTCGGTCTCTCTCGGTCTCGGTCTCGGTCTCGGTCTCTCTCGGTCTCGGTCTCGGTCTCTCTCGGTCTCGGTCTCGGTCTCTCTCGGTCTCGGTCTCTCTCGGTCTCGGTCTCGGTCTCTCTCGGTCTCTCTCGGTCTCTCTCGGTCTCGGTCTCGGTCTCGGTCTCTCTCGGTCTCTCTCGGTCTCTCTCGGTCTCTCTCGGTCTCTCTCGGTCTCTCTCGGTCTCTCTCGGTCTCTCTCTCGGTCTCTCTCGGTCTCTCTCGGTCTCTCTCGGTCTCTCTCGGTCTCTCTCGGTCTCGGTCTCGGTCTCTCTCGGTCTCGGTCTCGGTCTCGGTCTGTCTCGGTCTCTCTCGGTCTCGGTCTCGGTCTCGGTCTCTCTCGGTCTCGGTCTCTCGGTCTCGGTCTCGGTCTCGGTCTCTCTCTCGGTCTCGGTCTCGGTCTGTCTCGGTCTCGGTCTCGGTCTCTCTCGGTCTCGGTCTCGGTCTCTCTCGGTCTCGGTCTCGGTCTCTCTCGGTCTCGGTCTCGGTCTCTCTCGGTCTCGGTCTCGGTCTCGGTCTCGGTCTCTCTCGGTCTCGGTCTCTCTCGGTCTCTCTCGGTCTCGGTCTCGGTCTCGGTCTCGGTCTCGGTCTCGGTCTCTCTCGGTCTCGGTCTCTCTCGGTCTCGGTCTCTCTCGGTCTCGGTCTCGGTCTCGGTCGGTCTCGGTCTCGGTCTCGGTCTCGGTCTCGGTCTCGGTCTCGGTCTCGGTCTCGGTCTCTCTCGGTCTCGGTCTCGGTCTCTCTCGGTCTCTCTCGGTCTCTCTCGGTCTCTCTCGGTCTCTCTCGGTCTCGGTCTCTCTCGGTCTCGGTCTCGGTCTCTCTCGGTCTCGGTCTCGGTCTCTCTCGGTCTCGGTCTCGGTCTCTCTCGGTCTCGGTCTCGGTCTCTCTCGGTCTCGGTCTCGGTCTCTCTCGGTCTCTCTCGGTCTCGGTCTCTCTCGGTCTCGGTCTCGGTCTCTCTCGGTCTCGGTCTCGGTCTCTCTCGGTCTCTCTCGGTCTCTCTCGGTCTCGGTCTCGGTCTCTCTCGGTCTCTCTCGGTCTCGGTCTCGGTCTCTCTCGGTCTCGGTCTCGGTCTCGGTCTCTCTCGGTCTCTCTCGGTCTCGGTCTCGGTCTCTCTCGGTCTCGGTCTCGGTCTCTCTCGGTCTCGGTCTCGGTCTCGGTCTCTCTCGGTCTCGGTCTCGGTCTCGGTCTCGGTCTCGGTCTCGGTCTCGGTCTCGGTCTCGGTCTCGGTCTCGGTCTCGGTCTCTCTCGGTCTCGGTCTCGGTCTCTCTCGGTCTCTCTCGGTCTCGGTCTCTCTCGGTCTCGGTCTCTCTCGGTCTCGGTCTCGGTCTCTCTCTCGGTCTCGGTCTCGGTCTCTCTCGGTCTCGGTCTCGGTCTCTCTCTCGGTCTCGGTCTCTCTCGGTCTCGGTCTCGGTCTCTCTCGGTCTCTCTCGGTCTCGGTCTCTCTCGGTCTCTCTCGGTCTCGGTCTCGGTCTCTCTCGGTCTCGGTCTCGGTCTCTCTCGGTCTCGGTCTCGGTCTCTCTCGGTCTCGGTCTCTCTCTCGGTCTCGGTCTCGGTCTCGGTCTCGGTCTCGGTCTCTCTCGGTCTCGGTCTCTCTCGGTCTCTCTCGGTCTCGGTCTCTCTCGGTCTCGGTCTCGGTCTCGGTCTCTCTCGGTCTCGGTCTCTCTCGGTCTCGGTCTCTCTCGGTCTCGGTCTCTCTCGGTCTCGGTCTCGGTCTCTCTCGGTCTCGGTCTCTCTCGGTCTCGGTCTCTCTCGGTCTCGGTCTCTCTCGGTCTCGGTCTCGGTCTCTCTCGGTCTCGGTCTCGGTCTCTCTCGGTCTCGGTCTCTCTCGGTCTCTCTCGGTCTCTCTCGGTCTCGGTCTCTCTCGGTCTCGGTCTCGGTCTCGGTCTCTCTCGGTCTCGGTCTCGGTCTCTCTCGGTCTCGGTCTCGGTCTCGGTCTCTCTCGGTCTCGGTCTCGGTCTCTCTCGGTCTCGGTCTCGGTCTCGGTCTCTCTCGGTCTCGGTCTCGGTCTCGGTCTCTCTCGGTCTCTCTCGGTCTCGGTCTCGGCCTCTCTCGGTCTCGGTCTCTCTCGGTCTCGGTCTCTCGGTCTCGGTCTCTCTCGGTCTCTCTCGGTCTCTCTCGGTCTCTCTCGGTCTCTCTCGGTCTCTCTCGGTCTCGGTCTCTCTCGGTCTCGGTCTCTCTCGGTCTCGGTCTCTCTCGGTCTCGGTCTCTCTCGGTCTCGGTCTCTCTCGGTCTCGGTCTCTCTCGGTCTCTCTCGGTCTCTCTCGGTCTCGGTCTCGGTCTCGGTCTCTCTCGGTCTCGGTCTCTCTCGGTCTCGGTCTCGGTCTCTCTCGGTCTCGGTCTCGGTCTCGGTCTCGGTCTCGGTCTCGGTCTCGGTCTCGGTCTCGGTCTCGGTCTCTCTCGGTCTCGGTCTCGGTCTCTCTCGGTCTCGGTCTCGGTCTCGGTCTCGGTCTCTCTCGGTCTCTCTCGGTCTCTCTCGGTCTCGGTCTCTCTCGGTCTCGGTCTCGGTCTCGGTCTCTCTCGGTCTCGGTCTCTCTCGGTCTCGGTCTCTCTCGGTCTCGGTCTCTCTCGGTCTCTCTCGGTCTCGGTCTCTCTCGGTCTCTCTCGGTCTCTCTCGGTCTCTCTCGGTCTCGGTCTCGGTCTCGGTCTCTCACGGTCTCTCTCGGTCTCGGTCTCGGTCTCTCTCGGTCGGTCTCGGTCTCGGTCTCGGTCTCGGTCTCTCTCGGTCTCTCTCGGTCTCTCTCGGTCTCTCTCGGTCTCTCTCGGTCTCTCTCGGTCTCGGTCTCTCTCGGTCTCGGTCTCTCTCGGTCTCGGTCTCTCTCGGTCTCGGTCTCTCTCGGTCTCGGTCTCGGTCTCGGTCTCGGTCTCGGTCTCTCTCGGTCTCTCTCGGTCTCGGTCTCGGTCTCGGTCTCGGTCTCGGTCTCTCTCGGTCTCGGTCTCTCTCGGTCTCGGTCTCGGTCTCTCTCGGTCTCGGTCTCTCTCGGTCTCGGTCTCGGTCTCTCTCGGTCTCGGTCTCGGTCTCGGTCTCTCTCGGTCTCGGTCTCGCTCACGGTCTCGGTCTCTCGGTCTCGGTCTCTCTCGGTCTCGGTCTCTCTCGGTCTCGGTCTCTCTCGGTCTCGCGTCTCGGTCTCTCTCGGTCTCGGTCTCTCTCGGTCTCGGTCTCTCTCGGTCTCGGTTCGGTCTCGGTCTCGGTCTCCGGTCTCGGTTCTCGGTCTCTCTCGGTCTCGGTTCTCGGTCTCTCTCGGTCTCGGTCTCTCTCGGTCTCGGTCTCTCTCGGTCTCGGTCTCGGTCTCTCTCGGTCTCGGCTCGGTCTCTCTCGGTCTCGGTCTCGGTCTCGGTCTCGGTCTCGGGTCTCTCTCGGTCTCTCTCGGTCTCGGTCTCGGTCTCGTCTCGGTCTCTCTCGGTCTCTCTCGGTCTCGGTCTCTCTTCTCGGTCTCGGTCTCTTCTCGGTCTCGGTCTCGGTCTCTCTCGGTCTCGGTCTCTCTCGGTCTCGGTCTCGGTCTCTCGGTCTCGGTCTCTCTCGGTCTCTCTCGGTCTCGGTCTCTCTCGGTCTCGTCTCGGTCTCTCTCGGTCTTTCTCGGTCTCTCTCGGTCTTTTCGGTCTCTCTCGGTCTCTCGTCTCGGTCTCTCTCGGTCTCGGTCTCGGTCTCGGTCTCTCTCGGTCTCGGTCTCTCTCGGTCTCGGTCTCTCTCGGTCTCGGTCTCTCTCGGTCTCGGTCTCTCTCGGTCTCGGTCTCTCTCGGTCTCGGTCTCTCTCGGTCTCGGTCTCTCTCGGTCTCGGTCTCTCTCGGTCTCAGTCTCTCTCGGTCTCGGTCTCGGTCTCTCTCGGTCTCGGTCTCTCTCGGTCTCGGTCTCGGTCTCTCTCGGTCTCGGTCTCGGTCTCTCTCGGTCTCGGTCTCGGTCTCGGTCTCTCTCGGTCTCGGTCTCGGTCTCGGTCTCTCTCGGTCTCTCTCGGTCTCCGTCTCTCTCGGTCTCTCTCGGTCTCTCTCGGTCTCGGTCTCGGTCTCGGTCTCTCTCGGTCTCGGTCTCTCTCGGTCTCGGTCTCTCTCGGTCTCGGTCTCGGTCTCGGTCTCTCTCGGTCTCGGTCTCTCTCGGTCTCGGTCTCGGTCTCGGTCTCGGTCTCGGTCTCGGTCTCGGTCTCGGTCTCTCTCGGTCTCGGTCTCGGTCTCGGTCTCGGTCTCGGTCTCTCTCGGTCTCGGTCTCGGTCTCGGTCTCTCTCGGTCTCTCTCGGTCTCTCTCGGTCTCTCTCGGTCTCTCTCGGTCTCTCTCGGTCTCTCTCGGTCTCTCTCGGTCTCGGTCTCGGTCTCTCTCGGTCTCGGTCTCGGTCTCTCTCGGTCTCGGTCTCTCTCGGTCTCGGTCTCTCTCGGTCTCGGTCTCTCTCGGTCTCTCTCGGTCTCGGTCTCTCTCGGTCTCGGTCTCGGTCTCTCTCGGTCTCGGCCTCGGTCTCTCTCGGTCTCGGTCTCTCTCGGTCTCGGTCTGTCTCGGTCTCGGTCTGTCTCGGTCTCGGTCTCGGTCTCGGTCTCGGTCTCGGTCTCGGTCTCGGTCTCGGTCTCGGTCTCTCTCGGTCTCGGTCTCTCTCGGTCTCGGTCTCTCTCGGTCTCGGTCTCTCTCGGTCTCGGTCTCGGTCTCTCTCGGTCTCGGTCTCTCTCGGTCTCGGTCTCTCTCGGTCTCGGTCTCTCTCGGTCTCGGTCTCGGTCTCGGTCTCGGTCTCGGTCTCGGTCTCGGTCTCGGTCTCTCTCGGTCTCGGTCTCTCTCGGTCTCTCTCGGTCTCGGTCTCTCTCGGTCTCGGTCTCGGTCTCGGTCTCTCTCGGTCTCGGTCTCTCTCGGTCTCGGTCTCTCTCGGTCTCGGTCTCTCTCGGTCTCGGTCTCTCTCGGTCTCGGTCTCTCTCGGTCTCTCTCGGTCTCGGTCTCTCTCGGTCTCGGTCTCTCTCGGTCTCGGTCTCTCTCGGTCTCTCTCTCTCGGTCTCGGTCTCTCTCGGTCTCGGTCTCTCTCGGTCTCGGTCTCTCTCGGTCTCGGTCTCTCTCGGTCTCGGTCTCTCTCGGTCTCGGTCTCTCTCGGTCTCGGTCTCTCTCGGTCTCGGTCTCTCTCGGTCTCGGTCTCTCTCGGTCTCGGTCTCTCTCGGTCTCTCTCGGTCTCTCTCTCTCGGTCTCTCTCTCTCGGTCTCTCTCGGTCTCGGTCTCTCTCGGTCTCGGTCTCTCTCGTCTCGGTCTCTCTCGGTCTCGGTCTCTCTCGGTCTCGGTCTCTCTCGGTCTCGGTCTCTCTCGGTCTCGGTCTCTCTCGGTCTCGGTCTCTCTCGGTCTCGGTCTCTCTCGGTCTCGGTCTCTCTCGGTCTCGGTCTCTCTCGGTCTCGGTCTCTCTCGGTCTCGGTCTCTCTCGGTCTCGGTCTCTCTCGGTCTCGGTCTCTCTCGGTCTCGGTCTCTCTCGGTCTCGGTCTCTCTCGGTCTCGGTCTCTCTCGGTCTCGGTCTCTCTCGGTCTCGGTCTCTCTCGGTCTCGGTCTCTCTCGGTCTCGGTCTCTCTCGGTCTCGGTCTCTCTCGGTCTCGGTCTCTCTCGGTCTCGGTCTCTCTCGGTCTCGGTCTCTCTCGGTCTCGGTCTCTCTCGGTCTCGGTCTCTCTCGGTCTCGGTCTCTCTCGGTCTCGGTCTCTCTCGGTCTCGGTCTCTCTCGGTCTCGGTCTCTCTCGGTCTCGGTCTCTCTCGGTCTCGGTCTCTCTCGGTCTCGGTCTCTCTCGGTCTCGGTCTCTCTCGGTCTCGGTCTCTCTCGGTCTCGGTCTCTCTCGGTCTCGGTCTCTCTCGGTCTCGGTCTCTCTCGGTCTCGGTCTCTCTCGGTCTCGGTCTCTCTCGGTCTCGGTCTCTCTCGGTCTCGGTCTCTCTCGGTCTCGGTCTCTCTCGGTCTCGGTCTCTCTCGGTCTCGGTCTCTCTCGGTCTCGGTCTCTCTCGGTCTCGGTCTCTCTCGGTCTCGGTCTCTCTCGGTCTCGGTCTCTCTCGGTCTCGGTCTCTCTCGGTCTCGGTCTCTCTCGGTCTCGGTCTCTCTCGGTATCGGTCTCTCTCGGTATCGGTCTCTCTCGGTCTCGGTCTCTCTCGGTCTCGGTCTCTCTCGGTCTCGGTCTCTCTCGGTCTCGGTCTCGGTCTCTCTCGGTCTCGGTCGGTCTCTCTCGGTCCGTCTCGGTCTCGGTCTCTCTCGGTCTCTCTCGGTCTCGGTCTCGGTCTCGGTCTCGGTCTCGGTCTCGGTCTCGGTCTCGGTCTCGGTCTCGGTCTCGGTCTCTCTCGGTCTCGGTCTCGGTCTCGGTCTCGGTCTCTCTCGGTCTCTCTCGGTCTCTCTCGGTCTCTCTCGGTCTCTCTCGGTCTCGGTCTCTCTCGGTCTCGGTCTCGGTCTCTCTCGGTCTCGGTCTCTCGGTCTCGGTCTCGGTCTCGGTCTCGGTCTCGGTCTCTCTCGGTCTCGGTCTCTCTCGGTCTCGGTCTCGCTCGGTCTCTCTCGGTCTCGGTATCGGTCTCGGTCTCTCTCGGTCTCTCTCGGTCTCGGTCTCTCTCGGTCTCGGTCTCTCTCGGTCTCGGTCTCGGTCTCTCTCGGTCTCGGTCTCGGTCTCTCTCGGTCTCGGTCTTCGGTCTCGTCTCGGTCTCTCTCGGTCTCTCTCGGTCTCTCTCGGTCTCGGTCTCGGTCTCTCGGTCTCGGTCTCTTCTCGGTCTCGGTCTTTCTCGGTCTCTCTCGGTCTCTCTCGGTCTCGGCTCTCTCGGTCTCTCTCGGTCTCCGGTCCTCTCTCGGTCTCTCGGGTCTCTCTCGGTTCGGTCTCTCTCGGTCTCTCTCGGTCTCTCTCGGTCTCGGTCTCGGTCTCTCTCGGTCTCTCTCGGTCTCTCTCGGTCTCTCTCGGTCTCGGTCTCTCTCGGTCTCGGTCTCTCTCGGTCTCGGTCTCTTCGGTCTCGGTCTCGGTCTCGGTCTCGGTCTCGGTCTCTCTCGGTCTCGGTCTCTCTCGGTCTCGGGTCTCTCTCGGTCTCGGTCTCGGTCTCGGTCTCGGTCTCGGTCTCGGTCTCTCTCGGTCTCGGTCTCTCTCGGTCTCAGTTTCTCGGTCTCTCTCGGTCTCGGTCTCTCCGGTCTCGGTCTCTCCGGTCTCGGTCTCTCTCGGTCTCTCGGTCTCTCTCGGTCTCTCTCGGTCTCTCTCGGTCTCTCTCGGTCCTCTCTCGGTCTCGGTCTCTCTCGGTCTCGGTCTCGGTCTCTCTCGGTCTCTCTCGGTCTCGGTCTCTCTCGGTCTCGGTCTCGGTCTCTCGGTCTCGGTCTCTCTCGGTCTCTCTCGGTCTCTCTCGGTCTCTCTCGGTCTCTCTCGGTCTCTCTCGGTCTCTCTCGGTCTCGGTCTCGGTCTCTCTCGGTCTCGGTCTCGGTCTCTCTCGGTCTCGGTCTCGGTCTCTCCCGGTCTCGGTCTCTCTCGGTCTCGGACTCTCTCGGTCTCGGACTCTCTCGGTCTCGGACTCTCTCGGTCTCGGACTCTCTCGGTCTCGGACTCTCTCGGTCTCGGACTCTCTCGGTCTCGGACTCTCTCGGTCTCGGACTCTCTCGGTCTCGGACTCTCTCGGTCTCGGACTCTCTCGGTCTCGGACTCTCTCGGTCTCGGACTCTCTCGGCCTCTCTCTCTCGGCCTCTCTCTCTCGGCCTCTCTCTCTCGGCCTCTCTCTCTCGGCCTCTCTCTCTCGGCCTCTCTCTCTCGGCCTCTCTCTCTCGGTCGGTCTGTCTGTCTGTCTCTCTCTCTGTCTCTTTGTCTCTCTCTGCTCCTCTCTCTCTCTCTCTGCCTCTCTCTCTCTCTGCCTCTCTCTCTCTCTGCCTCTCTCTCTCTCTGCCTCTCTCTCTCTCTGCCTCTCTCTCTCTCTGCCTCTCTCTCTCTCTGCCTCTCTCTCTCTCTGCCTCTCTCTCTCTCTGCCTCTCTCTCTCTCTGCCTCTCTCTCTCTCTGCCTCTCTCTCTCTCTGCCTCTCTCTCTCTCTGCCTCTCTCTCTCTCTGCCTCTCTCTCTCTCTGCCTCTCTCTCTCTCTGCCTCTCTCTCTCTCTGCCTCTCTCTCTCTCTGCCTCTCTCTCTCTCTGCCTCTCTCTCTCTCTGCCTCTCTCTCTCTCTGCCTCTCTCTCTCTCTGCCTCTCTCTCTCTCTGCCTCTCTCTCTCTCTGCCTCTCTCTCTCTCTGCCTCTCTCTCTCTCTGCCTCTCTCTCTCTCTGCCTCTCTCTCTCTCTGCCTCTCTCTCTCTCTGCCTCTCTCTCTCTCTGCCTCTCTCTCTCTCTGCCTCACTCTCTCTCTGCCTCACTCTCTCTCGGCCTCTCTCTCTCTCGGCCTCTCTCTCTCTCTGCCTCTCTCTCTCTCTCTCTGCCTCTCTCTCTCTCTGCCTCTCTCTCTCTCTGCCTCTCTCTCTCTCTGCCTCTCTCTCTCTCTGCCTCTCTCTCTCTCTGCCTCTCTCTCTCTCTGCCTCTCTCTCTCTCTGCCTCTCTCTCTCTCTGCCTCTCTCTCTCTCTGCCTCTCTCTCTCTCTGCCTCTCTCTCTCTCTGCCTCTCTCTCTCTCTGCCTCTCTCTCTCTCTGCCTCTCTCTCTCTCTGCCTCTCTCTCTCTCTGCCTCTCTCTCTCTCTGCCTCTCTCTCTCTCTGCCTCTCTCTCTCTCTGCCTCTCTCTCTCTCTGCCTCTCTCTCTCTCTGCCTCTCTCTCTCTCTGCCTCTCTCTCTCTCTGCCTCTCTCTCTCTCTGCCTCTCTCTCTGCCTCTCTCTCTGCCTCTCTCTCTCTCTGCCTCTCTCTCTCTCTCTCTCTCTCTCTCTGCCTCTCTCTCTCTCTGCCTCTCTCTCTCTCTGCCTCTCTCTCTCTCTCTGTCTCTCTCTCTCTCTGTGTGTCTCTCTCTCTCTGCCTCTCTCTCTCTCTGCCTCTCTCTCTCTCTGTCTCTCTCTCTCTCTCTCTCCCTCTCCCCTCCCAGAGACAGATGTTCATTTGGGGTGTTCAGGGGCAAACAATGGGCTTGGCCACCTGCTCCAGATGTGCAGGTTGGAGCTGGATTGAGGGCTGGCTCTGGCTTGGCTGTGATGGCCACCACAGTTCAATATCTACTCTAAACTCCAGAAGGTCCACTGGATGTGAACCGCACCCAGCTGTCCATGAACCAGCGCCCCAGCGAGAGTCAGCACCTTCGAAGTGGGCAGGAGAAGATCGCACTGGACATGCTCCAGCCACGGGTGCAGATATCTGTTTTAACACAAGTGTGTGTTTGTACATGAGTGTGCAAGTCTGCACTCGCTAGTTCCCAGTCGGGGAACGCCACGATTTTCAAATTCTCATCTTCATGTTTTCAAATCCCTGCGAGGCCTCCTCGTCCCCTCTTTATCTCTGTAATCTCCTCCAGTCTGAGATCACTGCGCTCCCCCAATTCTGGCCTCTTGCCCATCCCCATTGGCTGCCGTGTCTTCAGCTGCCTGGGCACCAAGCTCTGGAATTCCCTCCCTAAACCTCTCCGCCTCCTCGCTTAAGTGTCAGCCGTCCCTGAGTGGGCAGCACCCTCGGGCCTCTGAGTCAGAAGGCTGTGGGTTCAAGTCCCACTCCAGAGACTCGAGCACAGAAATCTAGGCTGACACTCACAGTGCAGTACTGAGGGAGCGCCGCACTGTCAGAGGGTCGGTCCTGAGGGAGCGCCGCACTGTCAGAGACGCGGTACTGAGGGAGCGCCGCACTGTCAGAGACGCGGTACTGAGTGAGCGCCGCACTGTCGGAGGGGCAGTACTGAGGGAGCGCCGCACTGTCGGAGGGGCGGTACTGAGGGAGCGCCGCACTGTCGGAGGGACGGTACTGAGGGAGCGCCGCACTGTCGGAGGGGCAGTACTGAGGGAGCGCCGCACTGTCGGAGGGGCAGTACTGAGGGAGCGCCGCACTGTCGGAGGGGCAGTACTGAGGGAGCACCACACTATCCGAGGGGCAGTACTGAGGGAGTGCCGCACTGTCGGAGGGGCAGTACTGAGGGAGCGCCGCACTGTCGGAGGGGCAGTACTGAGGGAGCGCCGCACTGTCGGAGGGGCAGTACTGAGTGGGGTAAAGGTGCTGGAGAGACGCGCGTCTTTCTTACCTCCTACAACCACCTTCACCAACACACTGCTGCTCCCCACCTCACTGCTGACGCTGCACAAGTACTGCGCCTCATCCTCCACTCGCACGTTCCTCAGCTGCAGCGAGGCGTTCCCAGCCAGCAAGCTCTCCGGGAAGAGTCGGGTCCGGTTGCCGTAGGCGGGGTCCTGCTTGCCCAGCTGGTCGCGCTGGTAATAGTAACTGTGGACCACCTTGTCTGACCCCACCAGCTGCCAGGTGACCACCAGTCGGAAGAGGGAGCCGCCGGGGTCAGGGGTGAAAGTGCACGGGAGGGTGAGGTCGCGGCCAATCAGGGCGACCAGCGGAGAGGGAGGCAGGACTACTGCAAACAAACCTGGGACAGAAACAGAAAATAATCCATCATCTTTTATTACTTTACTCTGTATCCAGCCCGTGCTGTACCTGCCCTGGGAGTGTTTGATGGTGATGATGCGGAGATGCCGGTGTTGGACTGGGGTGGACAAAATTGAGAGGTCGCACAACACCAGGTTATAGTCCAACAGTTTTATTTGAAATCACAAGCTTTCGGAACTATCGCTCCTTCCTCAGGTGAAGTAAATTGGATGGGACAGTGTAGAGGGAGCTTTACTCTGTATCTAACCCATGCTGTACCTGCCCTGGGAGTATTTGATGGGACAGTGTAGAGGGAGCTTTACTCTGTATCTAACCCATGCTGTACCTGCCCTGGGAGTGTTTGATGGGACAGTGCAGAGGGAGCTTTACTCTGTATCTAACCCCGTGCTGTACCTGCCCTGGGAGTGTTTGATGGGACAGTGTAGTTGGAGCTTTACTCTGTATCTAACACCGTGCTGTACCTGCCCCGGGAGTGTTTGATGGGGACAGTGTAGAGGGAGCTTTACTCTGTATCTAACCCGTGCTGTACCTGCCCTGGGAGTGTTTGATGGGACAGTGTAGAAGGAGCTTTACTCTGTATCTAACCCGTGCTGTACCTGCCCCGGGAGTATTTGATGGGACAGTGTAGAGGGAGCTTTACTCTGTATCTAACCCGTGCTGTACCTGCCCTGGGAGTGTTTGATGGGACAGTGTAGAGGGAGCTTTACTCTGTATCTAACCCCGTGCTGTACCTGCCCCGGGAGTATTTGATGGGACAGTGTAGAGGGAGCTTTACTCTGTATCTAACCCGTGCTGTACCTGCCCTGGGAGTGTTTGATGGGACAGTGCAGAGGGAGCTTTACTCTGTATCTAACCCATGCTGTACCTGCCCTGGGAGTGTTTGATGGGACAGTGTAGAGGGAGCTTTACTCTGTATCTAACCCGTGCTGTACCTGCCCCGGGAGTGTTTGATGGGGACAGTGTAGAGGGAGCTTTACTCTGTATCTAACACCGTGCTGTACCTGCCCCGGGAGTGTTTGATGGGGACAGTGTAGAGGGAGCTTTACTCTGTATCTAACCCCGTGCTGTACCTGCCCTGGGAGTGTTTGATGGGACAGTGTAGAGGGAGCTTTACTCTGTATCTAACCCCTTGCTGTACCTGCCCTGGGAGTGTTTGATGGGACAGTATAGAGGGAGCTTTACTCTGTATCTAACCCCGTGCTGCACCTGCCCTGGGAGTGTTTGATGGGACAGTATAGAGGGAGCTTTACTCTGTATCTAACCCCGTGCTGTACCTGCCCTGGGAGTGTTTGATGGGACAGTGTAGAGGGAGCTTTACTCTGTATCTAACCCCGTGCTGTATCT
This sequence comes from Squalus acanthias, assembly GCA_030390025.1. Lineage (NCBI taxonomy): Eukaryota > Metazoa > Chordata > Chondrichthyes > Squaliformes > Squalidae > Squalus > Squalus acanthias. The sequence goes on from JASTWF010001428.1 coordinate 74,332, forward strand.
GCCCTGGGAGTGTTTGGTGTAAGAACATCAGAATTAGGAACAGGAGTCGGCCATTCGGCCCCTCGAGCCTGCTCCGCCATTCAATCAGATCATGGCTGATCTTCTACCTGATCTCCACTTTCCTGCACTAGCCCCATATCCCTTGATTCCCTTAATATTCAAAAATCTCTCGATCTCTGTCTTGAATATACTCAACGACTGAGCCTCCACAGCCCTCTGGGGCAGAGAATTCCAAAGATTCACCGCCCTCTGAGTGAAGAAATTCCTCCTCATCTCAGTCCTCAATGGCCGACCCCTTATTCTGAGACTGTGACCCCTGGTTCTAGACTCCCCAGCCCAGGGGAAACATCCTCCCTGCATCTACCCTGTCAAGCCCTGTAAGAATTTGGTATGTTTCAATGAGATCACCTCTCATTCTTCTAAACTAGAGAATATAGGCCCAGTCTACTCAATCTCTCCTCATAGGACAATCCCCCCATCCCAGGAATCAGTCTGGTGAACCTTCGTTGCACTCCCTCTATGGCAAGTATATCCTTCCTTAGGTAAGGAGACCAAAACTGTACACAATACTCCAGGTGTGGTCTCACCAAGGCCCTATATAATTGCAGTAAGACGTCTTTACTCTTATACTCCAATCCTCTTGTAATAAAGGCCAACATACCATTTGCTTTCCTAATTGCTTGCTGTACCTGCATGTTAACTTTCAGTGATTGGTGTACAAGGACAGCCAGGTCCCTCTGAACACCAACATTTCCCAAACTCTCACCATTTAAAAAATACTCTGCTTGTCTATTTTTCCTACCAAAGTGGATAACTTCACATTTCTCCACGTTATATTCCATTTGCCGTGTTCTTGCCCACTCACTTAGCCTGTCTATATCTCTCTGAAGCCTCCTTGCATCCTCCTCACAACTGACATTCCCACCCAGCTTTGTATCATCAGCAAACTTGGAGATATTACATTTGGTCCCCTCATCCAAATCATTGATGTAGATTGTGAATAGCTGAGGCCCAAGCACTGATCCTTGCGGTGCCCCACTAGTTACAGCCTGCCAACCCGAAAATGACCCGTTTATTCCTACTCTCTGTTTTCTGTCCGTTAACCAATCCTCAATCCATGCTGGTATATTACCCCCAAACCCATGAGCCCTAATTTTGTTTAATAACCTCTTGTGTGGCACCTTATCGAATGCCTTCCGAATTTCCACATACACCGCGGGCAACACGGTGGCATAGTGGTTAGCACTGTTACCTCACAGCGCCAGGGACCCGGGTTCGAATCCGGCCCCGGGTGACTGTCTGATGTGGAGTTTGCACATTCTCCCCGTGTCTGCGTGGGTTTCCTCCGGGTGCTCCGGTTTCCTCCCACAGTCCAAAGATGTGTGGGTTAGGTTGATTTGGCTATGATAAATTGACCCTTAGTGTTAGGGGGCGATTAAATACGTGGGGATAGGGTGGGATATGTGTCGGTGCAGGCTCGATGGGCCGAAATGGCCTCTATCTGCATTGTGGGGATTCTGTGACCACACACATTCCTAATTACTTGCTGCAGGGTTTTTTTTGATTGCTGTGCATTGATTCCCGAACGAGAGGAAATGATCTTTCCCTCTTTGAAGCGATGATCAGTGTCTGGACTGCTACCTGAACAATAACCACGATGGAGGTCCCGGAGATCAAAGACTCACCCTGAACGAATACCAGCTGCACGGCGAGGAGGCGGGCCAGGCTTGCGGAACAGGCTCGACATGTTCCGGTCATGGCCTCGGTTCCTGAAAGAGAGATCAAAGCAGATCAGGAGAGGCTCGCTCTTCCGGTTTCGACAAGAAAGAATGATTGGCATTTCTCCAGTGCCTCAGGAAGTTTCAAAGCGTATCGCAGCCAATGAAGTACTTTTTATTTTGAAGTGCGGTCACTGTTGTAATGTGGGAAACGCGGCAGCCAATTTGCGCACAGCAAGCTCCCACAAACAGCAATGTGATAATGACCAGATCATCTGTTTTTTTTAATGATGTTGGTTGAGGGAGAAATATTGGCCCCAGGACACCGGGGAGAACTCCCCCCATCACTTCTTCCAATAGTGGCCGTGGGATCTTTTACTTCCAACTGAGAGGGCAGACGGGGGCCTCGGTTTAACGTCTCATCTGAAAGACGGCCCCTCTGACAGTGCGGCGCTCCCTCAGTACTGCCCCTCCGACAGTGCGGCGCTCCCTCAGTACTGCCCCTCCGACAGTGCGGCGCTCCCTCAGTACTGCCCCTCCGACAGTGCGGCGCTCCCTCAGTACTGGCCCTCCGACAGTGCGGCGCACCCTCAGTACTGCCCCTCCGACAGTGCGGTGCTTCCTCAGTACTGACCCTCGGACAGTGCGGCGCTCCCTCCGTACTGACCCTCCGACAGTGCGGCGCTCCCCCAGTACTGACCCTCCGACAGTGCGGCGCTCCCTCAGTACTGCCCCTCCGACAGTGCCGCGGGCTCAGTACTGCCCCTCCGACAGTGCGGCGCTCCCTCAGTACTGCCCCTCAGACAGTGCGGCGCTTCCTTAGTACTGCCCCTCCGACAGTGCGGCGCTTCCTCAGTACTGCCCCTCCGACAGTGCGGCGCTCCCTCAGTATTGGCCCTCCGACAGTGCGGCGCTCCCTCAGTACTGCCCCTCCGACACTGCGGCGCTCCCTCAGTACTGGCCCTCCGACAGTGCGGTGCTCCCTCAGCATTGCCCCTCACACAGTGCGGCGCTCCCTCAGTACTGCCCCTCCGACAGTGTGGTGCTCCCTCAGTACTGCCCCTCTGACACTTCCTCAGTACTGCCCCTCCGACAGTGCGGCGCTCCCTCAGTACTGCCCCTCCGACAGTGCCACGCTCCCTCAGTACTGCCCCTCTGACAGTGCGGCACTCTCTCAGTACTGCCCCTCCGACAATGCCACGCTCCCTCAGTACTGCCCCTCCGACAGTGCGGCGCTCCCTCAGCACTGCCCCTCCGACAGTGCGGCGCTCCCTCAGTACTGCCCCTCCGACAGTGCCACGCTCCCTCAGTACTGCCCCTCCGACACTGCGGCGCTCCCTCAGTACTGCCCCTCCGACAGTGCAGCGCTCCCTCAGTACAGCCCCTCCGACAGTGCGGCGCTCCCTCAGTACTGCCCCTCCGACAGTGCGGCGCTCCCTCAGTACTGCCCCTCCGACAGTGCGGCGCTCCCTCAGTAATGCCCCTCACACAGTGCGGCGCTCCCTCAGGACTGCCCCTCCGACAGTGCGGTGCTCCCTCAGTACTGCCCCTCCGACACTTCCTCAGTACTGCCCCTCCGACAGTGCGGCGCTCCCTCAGTACTGCCCCTCCGACAGTGCGGCGCTCCCTCAGTACTGCCCCTCCGACAGTGCAGCGCTCCCTCAGTACTCCCCTCCGACAGTGCAGTGCTCCCTCAGTACCGCCCCTCCGACAGTGCGGCGCTCCCTCTGTACTGCCCCTCCGACACTGCAGAGCTCCCTCAGCACTGCCTCTCCAACAGTGCAGCGCTCCCTCAGTACTGCCCCTCCGACAGCGCGGCGCTCCTTCAGTACCGCCCCTCCGACAGTGCGGCGCTCCCCCAGTACCGCCCCTCCGACAGTGCGGCGCTCCCTCAGTACTGCCCCTCCGACAGTGCGGCGCTCCCTCAGTACTGCCCCTCCGACAGTGCGGCGCTCCCTCAGTACTGCCCCTCCGACAGTGCGGCGCTCCCTCAGTACTGCCCCTCCAACAGTGCGGCGCTCCCTCAGTACTGCCCCTCCGACAGTGCGGCGCTCCCTCAGTACTGCCCCTCCGACAGTGCGGCGCTCCCTCAGTACTGCCCCTCCGACAGTGCGGCGCTCCCTCAGTACTTCCCCTCCGACAGTGCAGTGCTCCCTCAGTACCGCCCCTCCGACAGTGCGGCGCTCCCTCAGTACCGCCCCTCCGACAGTGCGGCGCTCCCTCAGTACAGCCCATCCGACAGTGCGGCGCTCCCTCTGTACTGCCCCTCCGACACTGCAGAGCTCCCTCAGTGCTGCCTCTCCAACAGTGCAGCGCTCCCTCAGTACTGCCTCTCCGACAGCGCGGCGCTCCTTCAGTACCGCCCCTCCGACAGTGCGGCGCTCCCCCAGTACCGCCCCTCCGACAGTGCGGCGCTCCCTCAGTACTGCCCCTCCGACAGTGCGGCGCTCCCTCAGTACTGCCCCTCCGACAGTGCGGCGCTCCCTCAGTACTGCCCCTCCGACAGTGCGGCGCTCCCTCAGTACTGCCCCTCCGACAGTGCGGCGCTCCCTCAGTACTGCCCCTCCAACAGTGCGGCGCTCCCTCAGTACTGCCCCTCCCACAGTGCGGCGCTCCCTCAGTACTGCCCCTCCGACAGTGCAGCACTCCCTCAGTACTGCCCCTCCCACAGTGCGGCGCTCCCTCAGTACTGCCCCTCCGACAGTGCGGCGCTCCCTCAGTACTGCCCCTCCGACAGTGCCGCGCTCCCTCAGTACTGCCCCTCCGACAGTGCGGCGCTCCCTCAGTACTGCCCCTCCGACAGTGCGGTGGTCCCTCAGCACTGCCCCTCACACAGTGCGGCGCTCCCTCAGTACTGGCCCTCCGACAGTGCGGTGCTCCCTCAGCACTGCCCCTCACACAGTGCGGCGCTCCCTCAGGACTGCCCCTCCGACAGAGCGGTGCTCCCTCAGTACTGCCCCTCCGACACTTCCTCAGTACTGCCCCTCCGACAGTGCGGCGCTCCCTCAGTACTGCCCCGCCGACAGTGCCACGCTCCCTCAGTACTGCCCCTCCGACAGTGCAGCGCTCCCTCAGTACTGCCCCTCCGACAGTGCGGCACTCCCTCAGTACCGCCCCTCTGACAGTGCGGCGCTCCCTCAGTACTGCCCCTCCGACAGTGCAGCGCTCCCTCAGTACAGCCCCTCCGACAGTGCGGCGCTCCCTCAGTACTGCCCCTCCGACAGTGCGGCGCTCCCTCAGTACTGCCCCTCCGACAGTGCAGCGCTCCCTCAGTACTGCCCCTCCGACAGTGCAACGCTCCCTCAGCACTTCCCCTCCGACAGTGCAGTGCTCCCTCAGTACCGCCCCTCCGACAGTGCGGCGCTCCCTCAGTACCGCCCCTCCGACAGTGCGGCGCTCCCTCAGTACAGCCCATCCGACAGTGCGGCGCTCCCTCAGTACTGCCCCTCCGACAGTGCAGCGCTCCCTCAGTACCGCCCCTCCGACAGTGCGGCGCTCCCTCAGTACCGCCTCTCCAACAGTGCAGCGCTCCCTCAGTACTGCCCCTCCGACAGCGCGGCGCTCCTTCAGTACCGCCCCTCCGACAGTGCGGCGCTCCCCCAGTACCGCCCCTCCGACAGTGCGGCGCTCCCTCAGTACTGCCCCTCCCACAGTGCGGCGCTCCCTCAGTACTGCCCCTCCGACAGTGCGGCACTCCCTCAGTACTGCCCCTCCCACAGTGCGGCGCTCCCTCAGTACTGCCCCTCCGACAGTGCGGCGCTCCCTCAGTACTGCCCCTCCGACAGTGCGGCGCTCCCTCAGTACTGCCCCTCCGACAGTGCGGCGCTCCCTCAGTACTGCCCCTCCGACAGTGCGGCGCTCCCTCAGTACTGCCCCTCCGACAGTGCGGCGCTCCCTCAGTACTGCCCCTCCGACAGTGCGGCGCTCCCTCAGTACTGCCCCTCCGACAGTGCGGCGCTCCCTCAGTACTGGCCCTCCGACAGTGCGGTGCTCCCTCAGCACTGCCCCTCACACAGTGCGGCGCTCCCTCAGTACTGCCCCTCCGACAGTGCGGCGCTCCCTCAGTACTGCCCCTCCGACAGTGCGGCGCTCCCTCAGTACTGCCCCTCCGACAGTGCGACGCTCCCTCAGTACCGCCCCTCCGACAGTGCGGCGCTCCCTCAGTACTGCCCCTCCGACAGTGCGGCGCTCCCTCAGTACTGCCCCTCCGACAGTGCGGCGCTCCCTCAGTACTGCCCCTCCGACAGTGCGGCGCTCCCTCAGTACTGCCCCTCCGACAGTGCGGCGCTCCCTCAGTACTGCCCCTCCGACAGTGCGGCGCTCCCTCAGTACTGCCCCTCCGACAGTGCGGCGCTCCCTCAGTACTGCCCCTCCGACAGTGCGGCGCTCCCTCAGTACTGCCCCTCCGACAGTGCGGCGCTCCCTCAGTACTGCCCCTCGACAGTGCGGCGCTCCCTCAGTACTGCCCCTCCGACAGTGCGGCGCTCCCTCAGTACTGCCCCTCCGACAGTGCGGCGCTCCCTCAGTACTGCCCCTCCGACAGGCGCTCCCTCAGTACTGCCCCTCCGACAGTGCGGCGCTCCCTCAGTACTGCCCCTCCGACAGTGCGGCGCTCCCTCAGTACTGCCCCTCCGACAGTGCGGCACTCCCTCAGTACTGCCCTCCGACAGTGCGGCGCTCCCTCAGTACTGCCCCTCCGACAGTGCGGCGCTCCCTCAGTACTGCCCCTCCGACAGTGCCACGCTCCCTCAGTACTGCCCCTCCGACAGTGCGGCGCTCCCTCAGTACTGCCCCTCCGACACTGCGGCGCTCCCTCAGTACTGCCCCTCCGACAGTGCGGAGCTCCCTCAGTACTGCCCCTCACACAGTGCGGCGCTCCCTCAGTACTGGCCCTCCGACAGTGCGGTGCTCCCTCAGCACTGCCCCTCCGACAGTGCGGCGCTCCCTCAGGACTGCCCCTCCGACAGTGCAGTGCTCCCTCAGTACTGCCTCTCCGACACTTCCTCAGTACTGCCCCTCCGACAGTGCGGCGCTCCCTCAGTCCTGCCCCTCCGACAGTGCAGCGCTCCCTCAGTACTGCCCCTCCGACAGTGCAGCGCTCCCTCAGTACCGCCCCTCTGACAGTGCGGCGCTCCCTCAGTACTGCCCCTCCGACAGTGCGGCGCTCCCTCAGTACTGCCCCTCCGACAGTGCGGCGCTCCCTCAGTAATGCCCCTCCGACAGTGCGGCGCTCCCTCAGTACTGCCCCTCCGACAGTGCGGCGCTCCCTCAGTACTGCCCCTCCGACAGTGCGGCGCTCCCTCAGTACTGCCCCTCCGACAGTGCAGCGCTCCCTCAGTACTGCCCCTCCGACAGTGCAGTGCTCCCTCAGTACTGCCCCTCCGACAGTGCGGCGCTCCCTCAGTACCGCCCCTCCGACAGTGCGGCGCTCCCTCAGTACAGCCCATCCGACAGTGCGGCGCTCCCTCAGTACTGCCCCTCCGACACTGCAGAGCTCCCTCAGTACTCCTCTCCAACAGTGCGGCGCTCCCTCAGTACTGCCCCTCCGACAGCGCGGCGCTCCTTCAGTACTGCCCCTCCGACAGTGCGGCGCTCCCTCAGTACCGCCCCTCCGACAGTGCGGCGCTCCCTCAGTACTGCCCCTCCGACAGTGCGGCGCTCCCTCAGTACTGCCCCTCCGACAGTGCGGCGCTCCCTCAGTACTGCCCCTCCGACAGTGCGGCGCTCCCTCAGTACTGCCCCTCCGACAGTGCGGCGCTCCCTCAGTACTGCCCCTCCGACAGTGCGGCGCTCCCTCAGTACTGCCCCTCCCACAGTGCGGCGCTCCCTCAGTACTGCCCCTCCGACAGTGCGGCACTCCCTCAGTACTGCCCCTCCCGACAGTGCGGCGCTCCCTCAGTACTGCCCCTCCGACAGTGCGGCGCTCCCTCAGTACCTGCCCCTCCGACAGTGCGGCGCTCCCTCAGTACAGCCCATCCGACAGTGCGGCGCTCCCTCAGTACTGCCCCTCCGACAGTGCAGCGCTCCCTCAGTACCGCCCCTCCGACAGTGCGGCGCTCCCTCAGTACCGCCTCTCCAACAGTGCAGCGCTCCCTCAGTACTGCCCCTCCGACAGCGCGGCGCTCCTTCAGTACCGCCCCTCCGACAGTGCGGCGCTGCCCCAGTACCGCCCCTCCGACAGTGCGGCGCTCCCTCAGTACTGCCCCTCCCACAGTGCGGCGCTCCCTCAGTACTGCCCCTCCGACAGTGCGGCACTCCCTCAGTACTGCCCCTCCCACAGTGCGGCGCTCCCTCAGTACTGACCCTCCGACAGTGCGGCGCTCCCTCAGTACTGCCCCTCCGACAGTGCGGCGCTCCCTCAGTACTGCCCCTCCGACAGTGCGGCGCTCCCTCAGTACTGCCCCTCCGACAGTGCGGCGCTCCCTCAGTACTGCCCCTCCGACACTGCGGCGCTCCCTCAGTACTGGCCCTCCGACAGTGCAGTGCTCCCTCAGCACTGCCCCTCACACAGTGCGGCGCTCCCTCAGTACTGGCCCTCCGACAGTGCGGTGCTCCCTCAGCACTGCCCCTCACACAGTGCGGCGCTCCCTCAGTACTGCCCCTCCGACAGTGCGGCGCTCCCTCAGTACAGCCCCTCCGACAGCGCGGCGCTCCTTCAGTACCGCCCCTCCGACAGTGCGACGCTCCCCCAGTACCGCCCCTCCGACAGTGCGGCGCTCCCTCAGTACTGCCCCTCCGACAGTGCGGCGCTCCCTCAGTACTGCCCCTCCGACAGTGCGGCGCTCCCTCAGTACTGCCCCTCGGACAGTGCGGCGCTCCCTCGGTACTGCCCCTCCGACAGTGCGGCGCTCCCTCAGTACTGCCCCTCCGACAGTGCGGCGCTCCCTCAGTACTGCCCCTCCCACAGTGCGGCGCTCCCTCAGTACTGCCCCTCCGACAGTGCGGCACTCCCTCAGTACTGCCCCTCCCACAGTGCGGCGCTCCCTCAGTACTGCCCCTCGGACAGTGCGGCGCTCCCTCAGTACTGCCCCTCCGACAGTGCGGCGCTCCCTCAGTACTGCCCCTCCGACAGTGCGGCGCTCCCTCAGTACTGCCCCTCCGACACTTCCTCAGTACTGCCCCTCCGACAGTGCGGCGCTCCCTCAGTACTGCCCCTCCGACAGTGCCACGCTCCCTCAGTACTGCCCCTCCGACAGTGCGGCACTCCCTCAGTACTGCCTCTCCGACAGTGCGGCGCTCCCTCAGTACTGCCCCTCCGACAGTGCGGCGCTCCCTCAGTACTGCCCCTCCGACAGTGCGGCGCTCCCTCAGTACTGGCCCTCCGACAGTGCGGTGCTCCCTCAGCACTGCCCCTCACACAGTGCGGCGCTCCCTCAGTACTGGCCCTCCGACAGTGCGGTGCTCCCTCAGCACTGCCCCTCAGACAGTGCGGCGCTCCCTCAGGACTGCCCCTCCGACAGTGCAGTGCTCCCTCAGTACTGCCCCTCCGTCC
>JASTWF010001429.1:0-83509 GCA_030390025.1 Squalus acanthias
CCCACTCCCCTCTCTCCCACTCCCCTCTCTCCCAATCCCCCCTCTCTCCCACTCCCCCCACCCCCCTCTCTCCCACTCCCCCCACCCCCCTCTCTTCCACTCCCCCCACCCCCTCTCTCCCACTCCCCTCTTTCCCAACGCCTCACTCTCCCCACCCGACCACCACTTTCGACCCCACCCTCACCTCTTGCATCTGTGTCCCTCCCTCTCTCGCTTCCTTCACTCCCTTGTCAATCTCTCTCCCTGCCCACCACTCCTTCCCTCTGCCGCCTTCCCAACCCTTTCTTTCCATCGCTCTATCCTTTCTCCCCATCTCTGTCCCTCTCTCACTCCCTCGCTGCCGCTATCCCCCTCCACCAGCGCTGTGCTATTTTGACTTTTTTTTTAATTTTGGCCGTCCGAGGCAGCCTTAGATTTAATCCCACAATGCAGTGCTCTCCAGGACACACCGTCCCGAGGACAGAAACAGAAAGAGAGACATCAAAAAAGAGATACATTATGGTGAGTGAGATACATCAAAAAAGAGATACATTATGGTGAGTGAGATACATCAAAAAAGAGATACATTATGGTGAGTGAGATACATCAAAAAAGAGATACATTATGGTGAGTGAGATACATCAAAAAAGAGATACATTATGGTGCGTGAGATACATCAAAAAAGTGATACATTATGGTGAGTGAGATACATCAAAAAAGAGATACATTATGGTGAGTGAGATACATCAAAAAAGAGATACATTATGGTGAGTGAGATACATCAAAAAAGAGATACATAATGGTGAGTGAGATACATCAATATATAGATACAGTGTGGTGAGTGAGATACATCAATATATAGATACAGTGTGGTGAGTGAGACATCAATATACAGATACAGTGTGGTGAGTGAGACATCAATATATAGATACAGTGTGGTGAGTGAGACATCAATATATAGATACAGTGTGGTGAGTGAGAGACATCAATATATAGATACAGTGTGGTGAGTGAGACATCAATATATAGATACAGTATGGTGAGTGAGACATCAATATATAGATACAGTGTGGGGAGTGAGATACATCAATATATAGATACAGTGTGGTGAGTGAGATACATCAATATATAGATACAGTGTGGTGAGTGAGACATCAATATATAGATACAGTGTGGTGAGTGAGAGACATCAATATATAGATACAGTGTGGTGAGTGAGACATCAATATATAGATACAGTATGGTGAGTGAGACATCAATATATAGATACAGTGTGGGGAGTGAGATACATCAATATATAGATAGAGTGTGGTGAGTGAGACATCAATATATAGATACAGTATGGTGAGTGAGACATCAATATATAGATACAGTGTGGTGAGTGAGATACATCAATATATAGATACAGTGTGGTGAGTGAGATACATTAATATATAGATACAGTGTGGTGAGTGAGACATCAATATATAGATACAGTGTGGTGAGTGAGAGACATCAATATATAGATACAGTGTGGTGAGTGAGACATCAATATACAGATACAGTGTGGTGAGTGAGAGACATCAATATATAGATACAGTGTGGTGAGTGAGACACATCAATATATAGATACAGTGTGGTGAGTGAGATACATCAATATATAGATACAGTGTGGTGAGTGAGACATCAATATATAGATACAGTGTGGTGAGTGAGATACATCAATATATAGATACAGTATGGTGAGTGAGACATCAATATATAGATACAGTGTGGTGAGTGAGATACATCAATATATAGATACAGTGTGGTGAGTGAGATACATCAATATATAGATACAGTGTGGTGAGTGAGACATCAATATATAGATACAGTGTGGTGAGTGAGATACATCAATATATAGATACAGTATGGTGAGTGAGACATCAATATATAGATACAGTGTGGTGAGTGAGACATCAATATATAGATACAGTGGTGAGTGAGATACATCAATATATAGATACAGTGTGGTGAGTGAGATACATCAATATATAGATACAGTGTGGTGAGTGAGATACATCAATATATAGATACAGTGTGGTGAGTGAGAGACATCAATATATAGATACAGTGTGGTGAGTGAGACATCAATATATAGATTCAGTGTGGTGAGTGAGATACATCAATATATAGATACAGTGTGGTGAGTGAGACATCAATATATAGATACAGTGTGGTGAGTGAGACATCAATATATAGATACAGTGTGGTGACTGAGAGACATCAATATATAGATACAGTGTGGTGAGTGAGGGACATCAATATATAGATAGAGTGTGGTGAGTGAGAGACATCAATATATAGATACAGTGTGGTGAGTGAGACATCAATATATAGATACACTGTGGTGAGTGAGATACATCAATATATAGATACAGTGTGGTGAGTGAGATACATCAATATATAGATACAGTGTGGTGAGTGAGATACATCAATTTATAGATACAGTGTGTTGAGTGAGATACATTAATATATAGATACAGTGTGGTGAGTGAGACATCAATATATAGATACAGTGTGGTGAGTGAGATACATCAATATATAGATACAGTGTGGTGAGTGAGAGACATCAATATATAGATACAGTGTGGTGAGTGAGACATCAATATATAGATACAGTGTGGTGAGTGAGATACATCAATATATAGATACAGTGTGGTGAGTGAGAGACATCAATATATAGATACAGTGTGGTGAGTGAGACATCAATATATAGATACAGTGTGGTGAGTGAGGGACATCAATATATAGATACAGTGTGGTGAGTGAGATACATCAATATATAGATACAGTGTGGTGAGTGAGACATCAATATATAGATACAGTGTGGTGAGTGAGAGACATCAATATATAGATACAGTGTGGTGAGAGACATCAATATATAGATACAGTGTGGTGAGTGAGGGACATCAATATATAGATACAGTGTGGTGAGTGAGACATCAATATATAGATACAGTATGGTGAGTGAGACATCAATATATAGATACAGTATGGTGAGTGAGACATCAATATATAGATACAGTGTGGTGACTGAGAGACATCAATATATAGATACAGTGTGGTGAGTGAGGGACATCAATGTATAGATACAGTGTGGTGACTGAGATACATCAATATATAGATACAGTGTGGTGAGTGAGACATCAATATATAGATACAGTGTGGTGACTCAGAGACATCAATATATAGATACAGTGTGGTGAGTGAGACATCAATATATAGATACAGTGTGGTGACTCAGAGACATCAATATATAGATACAGTGTGGTGAGTGAGACATCAATATATAGATACAGTGTGGTGACTCAGAGACATCAATATATAGATACAGTGTGGTGAGTGAGGGACATCAATATATAGATACAGTGTGGTGAGTGAGATACATCAATATATAGATACAGTGTGGTGAGTGAGGGACATCAATATATAGATACAGTGTGGTGAGTGAGACATCAATATATAGATACAGTGTGGTGAGTGAGGGACATCAATATATAGATACAGTGTGGTGAGTGAGATACATCAATATATAGATACAGTGTGGTGAGTGAGACATCAAGATATAGATACAGTGTGGTGAGTGAGACATCAATATATAGATACAGTGTGGTGACTCAGAGACATCAATATATAGATACAGTGTGGTGAGTGAGGGACATCAATATATAGATACAGTGTGGTGAGTGAGATACATCAATATATAGATACAGTGTGGTGAGTGAGACATCAATATATAGATACAGTGTGGTGACTCAGAGACATCAATATATAGATACAGTGTGGTGAGTGAGACATCAATATATAGATACAGTGTGGTGAGTGAGAGACATCAATATATAGATACAGTGTGGTGAGTGAGATACATCAATATATAGATACAGTGTGGTGAGTGAGACATCAATATATAGATACACTGTGGTGAGTGAGATACATCAATATATAGATACAGTGTGGTGAGTGAGATACATCAATATATAGATACAGTGTGGTGAGTGAGACATCAATATATAGATACAGTGTGGTGAGTGAGACATCAATATATAGATACAGTGTGGTGAGTGAGATACATCAATATATAGATACAGTGTGGTGAGTGAGACATCAATATATAGATACAGTGTGGTGAGTGAGATACATCAATATATAGATACAGTGTGGTGAGTGAGAGACATCAATATATAGATACAGTGTGGTGAGAGACATCAATATATAGATACAGTGTGGTGAATGAGACATCAATATATAGATACAGTGTGGTGAGTGAGAGACATCAATATATAGATACAGTGTGGTGAGAGACATCAATATATAGATACAGTGTGGTGAGTGAGATACATCAATATATAGATACAGTGTGGTGAGTGAGAGACATCAATATATAGATACAGTGTGGTGAGAGACATCAATATACAGATACAGTGTGGTGAGTGAGAGACATCAATATATAGATACAGTGTGGTGAGTGAGAGACATCAATATATAGATACAGTGTGGTGAGAGACATCAATATATAGATACAGTGTGGTGAGTGAGACATCAATATATAGATACAGTGTGGTGAGTGAGATACATCAATATATAGATACATTATGGTGAGTGAGAGACATCAATATATAGATACAGTGTGGTGAGTGAGGGACATCAATATATAGATACAGTGTGGTGAGTGAGACACATCAATATATAGATACAGTGTGGTGACTGAGAGACATCAATATATAGATACAGTGTGGTGAGTGAGACATCAATATATAGATACAGTGTGGTGAGTGAGACATCAATATATAGATACAGTGTGGTGAGTGAGACATCAATATATAGATACAGCGTGGTGAGTGAGACACATCAATATATAGATACAGTGTGGTGAGTGAGACATCAATATATAGATACAGTGTGGTGAATGAGACATCAATATATAGAAACAGTGTGATGAGTGAGATACATCAATATATAGATACAGTGTGGTGAGTGAGACATCAATATATAGATACAGTGTGGTGAGTGAGATACATCAATATATAGATACAGTGTGGTGAGTGAGACATCAATATATAGATACAGTGTGGTGAGTGAGATACATCAATATATAGATACAGTGTGGTGAGTGAGATACATCAATATATAGATACAGTGTGGTGAGTGAGACATCAATATATAGATACAGTGTGGTGAGTGAGATACATCAATATATAGATACATTATGGTGAGTGAGAGACATCAATATATAGATACAGTGTGGTGAGTGAGAGACATCAATATATAGATACAGTGTGGTGAGTGAGACATCAATATATAGATACAGTGTGGTGAGTGAGACATCAATATATAGATACAGTGTGGTGAGTGAGATACATCAATATATAGAAACAGTGTGGAGAGTGAGACATCAATATATAGATACAGTGTGGTGAGTGAGACATCAATATATAGATACAGTAGTGAGTGAGACATCAATATATAGATACAGTGTGGTGACTGAGAGACATCAATATATAGATACAGTGTGGTGAGTGAGGGACATCAATATATAGATACAGTGTGGTGAGTGAGACATCAATATATAGATACAGTGTGGTGAGTGAGACATCAATATATAGATACAGTGTGGTGAGTGAGACATCAATATATAGATACAGTGTGGTGAGTGTGATACATCAATATATAGATACAGTGTGGAGAGTGAGACATCAATATATAGATACAGTGTGGTGAGTGAGACATCAATATATAGATACAGTGTGGTGAGTGAGACATCAATATATAGATACAGTGTGGTGAGTGAGAGACATCAATATATAGATACAGTGTGGTGAGTGAGACACATCTATATATAGATACAGTGTGGTGACTGAGAGACATCAATATATAGATACAGTGTGGTGAGTGAGGGATATCAATATATAGATACAGTGTGGAGAGTGAGACATCAATATATAGATACAGTGTGGTGAGTGAGACACATCAATATATAGATACAGTGTGGTGAGTGAGACACATCAATATATAGATACAGTGTGGTGAGTGAGACACATCAATATATAGATACAGTGTGGTGACTGAGATACATCAATATATAGATACACTGTGGTGAGTGAGACACATCAATATATAGATACAGTGTGGTGAGTGAGACATCAATATACAGATACAGTGTGGTGAGTGAGAGACATCAATATATAGATACAGTGTGGTGAGTGAGATACATCAATATATAGATACAGTGTGGTGAGTGAGATACATCAATATATAGATACAGTGTGGTGAGTGAGACATCAATATATAGATACAGTGTGGTGAGTGAGATACATCAATATATAGATACAGTGTGGTGAGTGAGATACATCAATATATAGATACAGTGTGGTGAGTGAGACATCAATATATAGATACAGTGTGGTGAGTGAGATACATCAATATATAGATACATTATGGTGAGTGAGAGACATCAATATTTCGATACAGTGTGGTGAGTGAGACATCAATACATAGATACAGTGTGGTGAGTGAGACACATCAATATATAGATACAGTATGGTGAGTGAGACATCAATATATAGATACAGTGTGGTGAGTGAGAGACATCAATATATAGATACAGTGTGGTGAGTGAGAGACATCAATATATAGATACAGTGTGGAGAGTGAGGGACATCAATATATAGATACAGTGTGGTGAGTGAGACATCAATATATAGATACAGTGTGGTGAGTGAGACATCAATATATAGATACAGTGTGGTGAGTGAGGGACATCAATATACAGATACAGTGTGGTGAGTGAGATACATCAATATATAGATACAGTGTGGTGAGTGAGACATCAATATATAGATACAGTGTGGTGAGTGAGACATCAATATATAGATACAGTGTGGAGAGTGAGGGACATCAATATATAGATACAGTGTGGTGAGTGAGACATCAATATATAGATACAGTGTGGTGAGTGAGGGACATCAATATATAGATACAGTGTGGTGAGTGAGGTACATCAATATATAGATACAGTGTGGTGAGAGACATCAATATATAGATACAGTGTGGTGAGTGAGACATCAATATATAGATACAGTGTGGTGAGTGAGACATCAATATATAGATACAGTGTGGTGAGTGAGATACATCAATATATAGATACAGTGTGGAGAGTGAGACATCAATATATAGATACAGTGTGGTGAGTGAGACATCAATATATAGATACAGTAGTGAGTGAGACATCAATATATAGATACAGTGTGGTGACTGAGAGACATCAATATATAGATACAGTGTGGTGAGTGAGGGACATCAATATATAGATACAGTGTGGTGAGTGAGACATCAATATATAGATACAGTGTGGTGAGTGAGACATCAATATATAGATACAGTATGGTGAGTGAGACATCAATATATAGATACAGTGTGGAGAGTGAGACATCAATATATAGATACAGTGTGGTGAGTGAGACATCAATATATAGATACAGTGTGGTGAGTGAGACATCAATATATAGATACAGTGTGGTGAGTGAGAGACATCAATATACAGATACAGTGTGGTGAGTGAGACACATCAATATATAGATACAGTGTGGTGACTGAGATACATCAATATATAGATACAGTGTGGTGAGTGAGACATCAATATATAGATACAGTGTGGTGAGTGAGACATCAATATATAGATGCAGTGTGGTGACTGAGAGACATCAATATATAGATACAGTGTGGTGAGTGAGATACATCAATATATAGATACAGTGTGGTGAGTGATACATCAATATATAGATACAGTGTGGTGAATGAGAGACATCAATATATAGATACAGTGTGGTGAGTGAGACACATCAATATATAGATACAGTGTGGTGACTGAGAGACATCAATATATAGATACAGTGTGGTGAGTGAGGGACATCAATATATAGATACAGTGTGGTGAGTGAGATACATCAATATATAGATACAGTGTGGTGAGTGAGACATCAATATATAGATACAGTGTGGTGACTGAGAGACATCAATATATAGATACAGTGTGGTGAGTGAGATACATCAATATATCGATACAGTGTGGTGAGTGAGATACATCAATATATAGATACAGTGTGGTGAGTGAGATACATCAATATATAGATACAGTGTGGTGAGTGAGACACATCAATATATAGATACAGTGTGGTGACTGAGATACATCAATATATAGATACAGTGTGGTGAGTGAGACATCAATATATAGATACAGTGTGGTGAGTGAGATACATCAATATATAGATACAGTGTGGTGAGTGAGACATCAATATATAGATACAGTGTGGTGACTGAGAGACATCAATATATAGATACAGTGTGGTGAGTGAGGGACATCAATATATAGATACAGTGTGGTGAGTGAGAGACATCAATATATAGATACAGTGTGGTGAGTGAGACATCAATATATAGATACAGTGTGGTGAGTGAGACATCAATATATAGATACAGTGTGGTGAGTGAGATACATCAATATATAGATACAGTGTGGTGAGTGAGAGACATCAATATATAGATACAGTGTGGTGAGAGACATCAATATATAGATACAGTGTGGTGAGTGAGATACATCAATATATAGATACAGTGTGGTGAGTGAGAGACATCAATATATAGATACAGTGTGGTGAGTGAGGGACATCAATATATAGATACAGTGTGGGGAGTGAGACATCAATATATAGATACAGTGTGGTGAGTGAGAGACATCAATATATAGATACATTATGGTGAGTGAGAGACATCAATATATAGATACAGTGTGGTGAGTGAGATACATCAATATACAGATACAGTGTGGTGAGTGAGACATCAATATATAGATACAGTGTGGTGAGTAAGATACATCAATATATAGATACAGTGTGGTGAGTGAGACATCAATATATAGATACAGTGTGGTGAGTGAGACATCAATATATAGATACAGTGTGGTGAGTGAGATACATCAATATATAGATACAGTGTGGTGAGTGAGACACATCAATATATAGATACAGTGTGGTGAGTGAGAGACATCAATATATAGATACAGTGTGGTGAGTGAGACATCAATATATAGATACAGTGTGGTGAGTGAGACATCAATATATAGATACAGTGTGGTGAGTGAGAGACATCAATATATAGATACAGTGTGGTGAGTGAGATATCAATATATAGATACAGTGTGGTGAGTGAGATACATTAATATATAGATACAGTGTGGTGAGTGAGAGACATCAATATATAGATACAGTGTGGTGAGTGAGACATCAATATATAGATACAGTGTGGTGAGTGAGAGACATCAATATATAGATACAGTGTGGTGAGTGAGACACATCAATATATAGATACAGTGGTGAGTGAGATACATCAATATATAGATACAGTGTGGTGAGTGAGACATCAATATATAGATACAGTGTGGTGAGTGAGATACATCAATATATAGATACAGTATGGTGAGTGAGACATCAATATATAGATACAGTGTGGTGAGTGAGATACATCAATATATAGATACAGTGTGGTGAGTGAGATACATCAATATATAGATACAGTGTGGTGAGTGAGACATCAATATATAGATACAGTGTGGTGAGTGAGATACATCAATATATAGATACAGTGTGGTGAGTGAGACATCAATATATAGATACAGTGTGGTGAGTGAGACATCAATATATAGATACAGTGGTGAGTGAGATACATCAATATATAGATACAGTGTGGTGAGTGAGATACATCAATATATAGATACAGTGTGGTGAGTGAGACAGATCAATATATAGATACAGTGTGGTGAGTGAGAGACATCAATATATAGATACAGTGTGGTGAGTGAGACATCAATATATAGATTCAGTGTGGTGAGTGAGATACATCAATATATAGATACAGTGTGGTGAGTGAGACATCAATATATAGATACAGTGTGGTGAGTGAGACACATCAATATATAGATACAGTGTGGTGAGTGAGAGACATCAATATATAGATACAGTGTGCTAAGTGAGAGACATCAATATATAGATACAGTGTGGTGAGTGAGACATCAATATATAGATACACTGTGGTGAGTGAGATACATCAATATATAGATACAGTGTGGTGAGTGAGATACATCAATATATAGATACAGTGTGGTGAGTGAGAGACATCAATATATAGATACAGTGTGGTGAGTGAGACATCAATATATAGATACACTGTGGTGAGTGAGATACATCAATATATAGATACAGTGTGGTGAGTGAGATACATCAATATATAGATACAGTGTGGTGAGTGAGACATCAATATATAGATACAGTGTGGTGAGTGAGATACATCAATATATAGATACAGTGTGGTGAGTGAGACATCAATATATAGATACAGTGTGGTGAGTGAGATACATCAATATATAGATACAGTGTGGTGAGTGAGAGACATCAATATATAGATACAGTGTGGTGAGAGACATCAATATATAGATACAGTGTGGTGAGTGAGAGACATCAATATATAGATACAGTGTGGTGAGAGACATCAATATATAGATACAGTGTGGTGAGTGAGACATCAATATATAGATACAGTGTGGTGAGTGAGATACATCAATATATAGATACATTATGGTGAGTGAGAGACATCAATATATAGATACAGTGTGGTGAGTGAGGGACATCAATATATAGATACAGTGTGGTGAGTGAGACACATCAATATATAGATACAGTGTGGTGAGTGAGACATCAATATATAGATACAGTGTGGTGAGTGAGACATCAATATATAGATACAGCGTGGTGAGTGAGACACATCAATATATAGATACAGTGTGGTGAGTGAGACATCAATATATAGATACAGTGTGGTGAGTGAGACATCAATATATAGATACAGTGTGGTGAGTGAGATACATCAATATATAGATACAGTGTGGTGAGTGAGACATCAATATATAGATACAGTGTGGTGAGTGAGATACATCAATATATAGATACAGTGTGGTGAGTGAGACATCAATATATAGATACAGTGTGGTGAGTGAGAGACATCAATATATAGATACAGTGTGGTGAGTGAGAGACATCAATATATAGATACAGTGTGGTGAGTGAGGACATCAATATATAGATACAGTGTGGTGAGTGAGACATCAATATATAGATACAGTGTGGTGAGTGAGGGACATCAATATATAGATACAGTGTGGTGAGTGAGATACATCAATATATAGATACAGTGTGGTGAGTGAGACATCAATATATAGATACAGTGTGGTGAGTGAGACATCAATATATAGATACAGTGTGGTGAGTGAGACATCAATATATAGATACAGTGTGGTGAGTGAGATACATCAATATATAGATACAGTGTGGTGAGTGAGACATCAATATATAGATACAGTGTGGTGAGTGAGACATCAATATATAGATACAGTGTGTGAGTGAGACATCAATATATAGATACAGTGTGGTGAGTGAGAGACATCAATATATAGATACAGTGTGGTGAGTGAGGGACATCAATATATAGATACAGTGTGGTGAGTGAGACATCAATATATAGATACAGTGTGGTGAGTGAGAGACATCAATATATAGATACAGTGTGGTGAGTGAGAGACATCAATATATAGATACAGTGTGGTGAGTGAGATACATCAATATATAGATACAGTGTGGTGAGTGAGACATCAATATATAGATACAGTGTGGTGAGTGAGAGACATCAATATATAGATACAGTGTGGTGAGTGAGACATCAATATATAGATACAGTGTGGTGAGTGAGACATCAATATATAGATACAGTGTGGTGAGTGAGAGACATCAATATATAGATACAGTGTGGTGAGTGAGACATCAATATATAGATACAGTGTGGTGAGTGAGACATCAATATATAGATACAGTGTGGTGAGTGAGACATCAATATATAGATACAGTGTGGTGAGTGAGACATCAATATATAGATACAGTGTGGTGAGTGAGACATCAATATATAGATACAGTGTGGTGAGTGAGAGACATCAATATATAGATACAGTGTGGAGAGTGAGATACATCAATATATAGATACAGTGTGGTGAGTGAGACACATCAATATATAGATACAGTGTGGTGAGTGAGATACATCAATATATAGATACAGTGTGGTGAGTGAGAGACATCAATATATAGATACAGTGTGGTGAGTGAGATACATCAATATATAGATACAGTGTGGTGAGTGAGATACATCAATATATAGATACAGTGTGGTGAGTGAGACATCAATATATAGATACAGTGTGGTGAGTGAGACATCATATATAGATACAGTGTGGTGAGTGAGAGACATCAATATATAGATACAGTGTGGTGAGTGAGACATCAATATATAGATACAGTGTGGTGAGTGAGAGACATCAATATATAGATACAGTGTGGTGAGTGAGACATCAATATATAGATACAGTGTGGTGAGTGAGGGACATCAATATATAGATACAGTGTGGTGAGTGAGACATCAATATATAGATACAGTGTGGTGAGTGAGACATCAATATATAGATACAGTGTGGTGAGTGAGAGACATCAATATATAGATACAGTGTGGTGAGTGAGATACATCAATATATAGATACAGTGTGGTGAGAGACATCAATATATAGATACAGTGTGGTGAGTGAGGGACATCAATATATAGATACAGTGTGGTGAGTGAGACATCAATATATAGATACAGTATGGTGAGTGAGACATCAATATATAGATACAGTATGGTGAGTGAGACATCAATATATAGATACAGTGTGGTGAGTGAGAGACATCAATATATAGATACAGTGTGGTGAGTGAGACACGTCAATATATAGATACAGTGTGGTGAGTGAGGGACATCAATGTATAGATACAGTGTGGTGACTGAGATACATCAATATATAGATACAGTGTGGTGAGTGAGACATCAATATATAGATACAGTGTGGTGAGTGAGACACATCAATATATAGATACAGTGTGAGACATCAATATATAGATACAGTGTGGTGAGTGAGACATCAATATATAGATACAGTGTGGTGAGTGAGACATCAATATATAGATACAGTGTGGTGAGTGAGAACATCAATATATAGATACAGTGTGGTGAGTGAGACATCAATATATAGATACAGTGTGGTGAGTGAGACATCAATATATAGATACAGTGTGGTGAGTGAGACATCAATATATAGATACAGTGTGGTGAGTGAGAACATCAATATATAGATACAGTGTGGTGAGTGAGACATCAATATATAGATACAGTGTGGTGAGTGAGACATCAATATATAGATACAGTGTGGTGAGTGAGATACATCAATATATAGATACAGTGTGGTGAGTGAGAGACATCAATATATAGATACAGTGTGGTGAGTGAGAACATCAATATATAGATACAGTGTGGTGAGTGAGACATCAATATAGATACAGTGTGGTGAGTGAGATACATCAATATATAGATACAGTGTGGTGAGTGAGACATCAATATATAGATACAGTGTGGTGAGTGAGAGACATCAATATATAGATACAGTGTGGTGAGTGAGACATCAATATATAGATAAGTGGGGAGGAAATTTTAGATTACAGTGTGGTGAGTGAGGACATCAATATATAGATACAGTGTGGTGAGTGAGACATCAATATATAGATACAGTGTGGTGAGTGAGACATCAATATATAGATACAGTGTGGTGAGTGAGATACATCAATATATAGATACAGTGTGGTGAGTGAGAGACATCAATATATAGATACAGTGTGGTGAGTGAGACATCAATATATAGATACAGTGTGGTGAGTGAGACATCAATATATAGATACAGTGTGGTGAGTGAGGGACATCAATATATAGATACAGTGTGGTGAGTGAGATACATCAATATATAGATACAGTGTGGTGAGTGAGACATCAATATATAGATACAGTGTGGTGAGAGACATCAATATATAGATACAGTGTGGTGAGTGAGAGACATCAATATATAGATACAGTGTGGTGAGTGAGAGACATCAATATATAGATACAGTGTGGTGAGTGAGACATCAATATATAGATACAGTGTGGTGAGTGAGACATCAATATATAGATACAGTGTGGTGAGTGAGAGACATCAATATATAGATACAGTGTGGTGAGTGAGACATCAATATATAGATACAGTGTGGTGAGTGAGAGACATCAATATATAGATACAGTGTGGTGAGTGAGACATCAATATATAGATACAGTGTGGTGAGTGAGAGACATCAATATATAGATACAGTGTGGTGAGTGAGACATCAATATATAGATACAGTGTGGTGAGTGAGAGACATCAATATATAGATACAGTGTGGTGAGTGAGACATCAATATATAGATACAGTGTGGTGAGTGAGAGACATCAATATATAGATACAGTGTGGTGAGTGAGAGACATCAATATATAGATACAGTGTGGTGAGTGAGATACATCAATATATAGATACAGTGTGGTGAGTGAGACATCAATATATAGATACAGTGTGGTGAGTGAGAGACATCAATATATAGATACAGTGTGGTGAGTGAGACATCAATATATAGATACAGTGTGGTGAGTGAGACATCAATATATAGATACAGTGTGGTGAGTGAGACATCAATATATAGATACAGTGTGGTGAGTGAGAGACATCAATATATAGATACAGTGTGGTGAGTGAGGGACATCAATATATAGATACAGTGTGGTGAGTGAGACATCAATATATAGATACAGTGTGGTGAGTGAGACATCAATATATAGATACAGTGTGGTGAGTGAGAGACATCAATATATAGATACAGTGTGGTGAGTGAGACATCAATATATAGATACAGTGTGGTGAGTGAGACATCAATATATAGATACAGTGTGGTGAGTGAGACATCAATATATAGATACAGTGTGGTGAGTGAGACATCAATATATAGATACAGTGTGGTGAGTGAGACATCAATATATAGATACAGTGTGGTGAGTGAGACACTCAATATATAGATACAGTGTGGTGAGTGAGATACATCAATATATAGATACAGTGTGGTGAGTGAGAGACATCAATATATAGATACAGTGTGGTGAGTGAGACATCAATATATAGATACAGTGTGGTGAGTGAGACATCAATATATAGATACAGTGTGGTGAGTGAGAACATCAATATATAGATACAGTGTGGTGAGTGAGACATCAATATATAGATACAGTGTGGTGAGTGAGAGACATCAATATATAGATACAGTGTGGTGAGTGAGACATCAATATATAGATACAGTGTGGTGAGTGAGACATCAATATATAGATACAGTGTGGTGAGTGAGATACATCAATATATAGATACAGTGTGGTGAGTGAGACATCAATATATAGATACAGTGTGGTGAGTGAGACATCAATATATAGATACAGTGTGGTGAGTGAGACATCAATATATAGATACAGTGTGTGAGTGAGACATCAATATATAGATACAGTGTGGTGAGTGAGACATCAATATATAGATACAGTGTGGTGAGTGAGACATCAATATATAGATACAGTAGTGGTGAGTGAGACATCAATATATAGATACAGTGTGGTGAGTGAGACATCAATATATAGATACAGTGTGGTGAGTGAGACATCAATATATAGATACAGTGTGGTGAGTGAGACATCAATATATAGATACAGTGTGGTGAGTGAGACATCAATATATAGATACAGTGTGGTGAGTGAGATACATCAATATATAGATACAGTGTGGTGAGTGAGAGACATCAATTTATAGATACAGTGTGGTGAGTGAGATACATCAATATATAGATACAGTGTGGTGAGTGAGACATCAATATATAGATACAGTGAGGTGAGTGAGACATCAATATATAGATACAGTGTGGTGAGTGAGGACATCAATATATAGATACAGTGTGGTGAGTGAGTACATCAATATATAGATACAGTGTGGTGAGTAGACATCTATAATAGATTACAGTGTGGTGAGTGAGAGACATCAATATATAGATACAGTGTGGTGAGTGAGAAACATCAATATGATAGATACAGTGTGGTGACTGAGAGACATCAAAATATAGATACAGTGTGGTGAGTGAGGGACATCAATATATAGATACAGTGTGGTGAGTGAGATACATCAATATATAGATACGTGTGGTGAGTGAGACATCAATATATAGATACAGTGTGGTGAGTGAGATACATCAATATATAGATACAGTGTGGGTGAGTGAGAACATCAATATATAGATACTGTGTGGTGAAGTGGAGATACATCAAATATAGATACAGTGTGGTGAGTGAGACATCAATATATAGATACAGTGTGGTGAGTGAGAACATCAATATATAGATACAGTGTGGTGAGTGAGATACATCAATATATAGATACAGTGTGGTGAGTGAGACATCAATATATAGATACAGTGTGGTGAGTGAGGACATCAATATATAGATACAGTGTGGTGATTGAGATACATCAATATATAGATACAGTGTGGTGAGTGGAGACATCAATATATAGATACAGTGTGTGTGAGAGAGAGACATCAATATAGTAGATACCAGTGTGGTGAGTGAGACATCAATATATAGATACCGTGTGGTGAGTGAGTACATCAATATATAGATACAGTGTGATGAGTGAGATACAATCAATATAAGAACAGTGTGGTGCGTGAGACATCAATAATAAGATACAGTGTGGTGAGTGAGATACATCAATATATAGAGACAAGTGTGGTGAGTGAGAGACATCAGTATATCAGAACAGTGCTGGGAGAGAGACATCAATATATAGATTACAGTGTGGTGAGTGAGACATCAATATATAGATACAGAGTAGTGAGTGAGACAATCAATATATAGATACAGTGTGGTGAGTGAGACATCAATATATAGATACAGTGTGGTGAGTGAGATAATCAAATATAGATACAGTGTGCTGAGTGAGAACATCAATATAAGATACATTGTGGTGAGTGAGACGACATCCATTATATAGAAACAGTGTGGTGAGTGAGACAATCAATATATAGATACAGTGTGGTGAGTGAGACACATCAATATATAGATACAGTGTGGTGAGTGAGATACATCAATATATAGATACAGTGTGGTGAGTGAGACATCAATATATAGATACAGTGTGGTGAGTGAGATACATCAATATATAGATACAGTGTGGTGAGTGAGACATCAATATATAGATACAGTGTGGTGAGTGAGGGACATCAATATATAGATACAGTGTGGTGAGTGAGACATCAATATATAGATACAGTGTGGTGAGTGAGATACATCAATATATAGATACAGTGTGGTGAGTGAGATACATCAATATATAGATACAGTGTGGTGAGTGAGACATCAATATATAGATACAGTGTGGTGAGTGAGATACATCAATATATAGATACAGTGTGGTGAGTGAGAGACATCAATATATAGATACAGTGTGGTGAGTGAGACATCAATATATAGATACAGTGTGGTGAGTGAGATACATCAATATATAGATACAGTGTGGTGAGTGAGACATCAATATATAGATACAGTGTGGTGAGTGAGACATCAATATATAGATACAGTGTGGTGAGTGAGGGACATCAATATATAGATACAGTGTGGTGAGTGAGACATCAATATATAGATACAGTGTGGTGAGTGAGACATCAATATATAGATACAGTGTGGTGAGTGAGACATCAATATATAGATACAGTGTGGTGAGTGAGACACATCAATATATAGATACAGTGTGGTGAGTGAGATACATCAATATATAGATACAGTGTGGTGAGTGAGACATCAATATATAGATACAGTGTGGTGAGTGAGATACATCAATATATAGATACAGTGTGGTGAGTGAGACATCAATATATAGATACAGTGTGGTGAGTGAGATACATCAATATATAGATACAGTGTGGTGAGTGAGACATCAATATATAGATACAGTGTGGTGAGAGACATCAATATATAGATACAGTGTGGTGAGTGAGACATCAATATATAGATACAGTGTGGTGAGTGAGACATCAATATATAGATACAGTGTGGTGAGTGAGAGACATCAATATATAGATACAGTGTGGTGAGTGAGATACATCAATATATAGATACAGTGTGGTGAGTGAGATACATCAATATATAGATA
Organism: Squalus acanthias; assembly: GCA_030390025.1. Classification (NCBI taxonomy): domain Eukaryota; kingdom Metazoa; phylum Chordata; class Chondrichthyes; order Squaliformes; family Squalidae; genus Squalus; species Squalus acanthias. The sequence goes on from JASTWF010001429.1 coordinate 18,200, forward strand.
CAGTGTGGTGAGTGAGATACATCAATATATAGATACAGTGTGGTGAGTGAGACATCAATATATAGATACAGTGTGGTGAGTGAGATACATCAATATATAGATACAGTGTGGTGAGTGAGACATCAATATATAGATACAGTGTGGTGAGTGAGACATCAATATATAGATACAGTGTGGTGAGTGAGACAGATCAATATATAGATACAGTGTGGTGAGTGAGACATCAATATATAGATACAGTGTGGTGAGTGAGATACATCAATATATAGATACAGTGTGGTGAGTGAGATACATCAATATATAGATACATTATGGTGAGTGAGAGACATCAATATATAGATACAGTGTGGTGAGTGAGACATCAATATATAGATACAGTGTGGTGAGTGAGACACATCAATATATAGATACAGTATGGTGAGTGAGACATCAATATATAGATACATTGTGGTGAGTGAGACATCAATATATAGATACAGTGTGGTGAGTGAGACATCAATATATAGATACAGTGTGGTGAGTGAGAGACATCAATATATAGATACAGTGTGGAGAGTGAGACATCAATATATAGATACAGTGTGGTGAGTGAGAACATCAATATATAGATACAGTGTGGTGAGTGAGACATCAATATATAGATACAGTGTGGTGACTGAGAGACATCAATATATAGATACAGTGTGGTGAGTGAGATACATCAATATATAGATACAGTGGGTGAGTGAGATACATCAATATATAGATACAGTGTGGTGAGTGAGATACATCAATATATAGATACGTGTGGTGAGTGAGATACATCAATATATAGATACAGTGTGTGAGGAGAGACATCAATATATAGATACAGTGTGGTGAGTGAGACATCAATATATAGATACAGTGTGGTGAGTGAGAGACATCAATATATAGATACAGTGTGGTGAGTGAGACATCAATATATAGATACAGTGTGGTGAGTGAGACATCAATATATAGATACAGTGTGGTGAGTGAGGACATCAATATATAGATACAGTGTGGTGAGTGAGATACATCAATAATAGATACAGTGTGGTGAGTGAGAGACATCAATATATAGATACAGTGTGGTGAGTGAGGACATCAATATATAGATACAGTGTGGTGAGTGAGGACATCAATATATAGATACAGTGTGGTGAGTGAGACATCAATATATAGATACAGTGTGGGTCTGTGAGACATCAATATATAGATACAGTGTGGTGACTGAGAGACATCAATATATAGATACAGTGTGGTGAGTGAGGGACATCAATATATAGATACAGTGTGGTGAGTGAGATACATCAATATATAGATACAGTGTGGTGTGAGAGACATCAATATATAGATACAGTGTGGTGAGTGAGATACATCAATATATAGATACAGTGTGGTGAGTGAGACATCAATATATAGATACAGTGTGGTGAGTGAGATACATCAATATATAGATACAGTGTGGTGAGTGAGACATCAATATATAGATACAGTGTGGTGAGTGAGACATCAATATATAGATACAGTGTGGTGAGTGAGAGACATCAATATATAGATACAGTGTGGTGAGTGAGACATCAATATATAGATACAGTGTGGTGAGTGAGACATCAATATATAGATACAGTGTGGTGAGTGAGACATCAATATATAGATACAGTGTGGTGAGTGAGATACATCAATATATAGATACAGTGTGGTGAGTGAGACATCAATATATAGATACAGTGTGGTGAGTGAGACATCAATATATAGATACAGTGTGGTGAGTGAGACATCAATATATAGATACAGTGTGGTGAGTGAGACATCAATATATAGATACAGTGTGGTGAGTGAGAGACATCAATATATAGATACAGTGTGGTGAGTGAGATACATCAATATATAGATACAGTGTGGTGAGTGAGACATCAATATATAGATACAGTGTGGTGAGTGAGAGACATCAATATATAGATACAGTGTGGTGAGTGAGACACATCAATATATAGATACAGTGTGGTGAGTGAGAACATCAATATATAGATACAGTGTGGTGAGTGAGGACATCAATATATAGATACAGTGTGGTGAGTGAGAGACATCAATATATAGATACAGTGTGGTGAGTGAGACATCAATATATAGATACAGTGTGGTGAGTGAGAGACATCAATATATAGATACAGTGTGGTGAGTGAGATACATCAATATATAGATACAGTGTGGTGAGTGAGATACATCAATATATAGATACAGTGTGGTGAGTGAGATACATCAATATATAGATACAGTGTGGTGAGTGAGACATCAATATATAGATACAGTGTGGTGAGTGAGAGACATCAATATATAGATACAGTGTGGTGAGTGAGACATCAATATATAGATACAGTGTGGTGAGTGAGAGACATCAATATATAGATACAGTGTGGTGAGTGAGACATCAATATATAGATACAGTGTGGTGACTGAGAGACATCAATATATAGATACAGTGTGGTGAGTGAGACATCAATATATAGATACAGTGTGGTGACGTGAGACATCAATATATAGATACAGTGTGGAGAGTGAGGGACATCAATATATAGATACAGTGTGGTGAGTGAGACATCAATATATAGATACAGTGTGGTGAGTGAGACATCAATATATAGATACAGTGTGGTGAGTGAGATACATCAATATATAGATACAGTGTGGTGAGTGAGACATCAATATATAGATACAGTGTGGTGAGTGAGATACATCAATATATAGATACAGTGTGGTGAGTGAGGACATCAATATATAGATACAGTGTGGTGAGTGAGACATCAATATATAGATACAGTGTGGTGAGTGAGATCATCAATATATAGATACAGTGTGGTGAGTGAGATACATCAATATATAGATACAGTGTGGTGAGTGAGACATCAATATATAGATACAGTGTGGTGAGTGAGACATCAATATATAGATACAGTGTGGTGAGTGAGAACATCAATAATAGATACAGTGTGGTGAGTGAGACATCAATATATAGATACAGTGTGGTGAGTGAGAGACATCAATATATAGATACAGTGTGGTGAGTGAGACATCAATATATAGATACAGTGTGGTGAGTGAGACATCATATATAGATACAGTGTGGTGAGTGAGACATCAATATATAGATACAGTGTGGTGAGTGAGAGACATCAATATATAGATACAGTGTGGTGAGTGAGACATCAATATATAGATACAGTGTGGTGAGTGAGACATCAATATATAGATACAGTGTGGTGAGTGAGATACATCAATATATAGATACAGTGTGGTGAGTGAGACATCAATATATAGATACAGTGTGGTGAGTGAGAGACATCAATATATAGATACAGTGTGGTGAGTGAGACACATCAATATATAGATACAGTGTGGTGAGTGAGACATCAATATATAGATACAGTGTGGTGAGTGAGACATCAATATATAGATACAGTGTGGTGAGTGAGACATCAATATATAGATACAGTGTGGTGAGTGAGACATCAATATATAGATACAGTGTGGTGAGTGAGATACATCAATATATAGATACAGTGTGGTGAGTGAGATACATCAATATATAGATACAGTGTGGTGAGTGAGAGACATCAATATATAGATACAGTGTGGTGAGTGAGAGACATCAATATATAGATACAGTGTGGTGAGTGAGACATCAATATATAGATACAGTGTGGTGAGTGAGACATCAATATATAGATACAGTGTGGTGAGTGAGACATCAATATATAGATACAGTGTGGTGAGTGAGACATCAATATATAGATACAGTGTGGTGAGTGAGAGACATCAATATATAGATACAGTGTGGTGAGTGAGATACATCAATATATAGATACAGTGTGGTGAGTGAGACATCAATATATAGATACAGTGTGGTGAGTGAGAGACATCAATATATAGATACAGTGTGGTGAGTGAGAGACATCAATATATAGATACAGTGTGGTGAGTGAGACATCAATATATAGATACAGTGTGGTGAGTGAGACCATCAATATATAGATACAGTGTGGTGAGTGAGACATCAATATATAGATACAGTGTGGTGAGTGAGAGACATCAATATATAGATACAGTGTGGTGAGTGAGACATCAATATATAGATACAGTGTGGTGAGTGAGACATCAATATATAGATACAGTGTGGTGAGTGAGACATCAATATATAGATACAGTGTGGTGAGTGAGGGACATCAATATATAGATACAGTGTGGTGAGTGAGAGACATCAATATATAGATACAGTGTGGTGAGTGAGACATCAATATATAGATACAGTGTGGTGAGTGAGGACATCAATATATAGATACAGTGTGGTGAGTGAGGGACATCAATATATAGATACAGTGTGGTGAGTGAGACATCAATATATAGATACAGTGTGGTGAGTGAGACATCAATATATAGATACAGTGTGGTGAGTGAGAGACATCAATATATAGATACAGTGTGATACAGTGTGGTCGAGTGAGAGCATCCAATATATAGATACAGTGTGGTCGAGAGAGACATCAATATATAGATACAGTCCTGTGGTGAGTGAGACATCAATATATAGATACAGTTGTAGGTGAGTGAGATACATATATATAGATACATTATGGTGTGTGAGAGACATCCAATTATAGATACAGTGTGGTGAGTGAGGACATCAATATATAGATACAGGTGTGGTGAGTGAGACACATCAATATATTGATCAGTTGTGGTGAGTGAGAACATCAATATATAGATTACAGTGTGGTGAGTGAGACATCTAATATATAGTACAGAGAGGTGAGTGAGACAATCAATATATAGATACAGAGTTGTGAGAGAGACAACAATATATAGATACAGTGTGTGAGTGAGACACTCATTGATAGATACAGTGTGTGTGAGCTGAGATTACATCAATATATAGAATACAGTGTGTGAGTGAGACATCAATATATAGATCAGTTGTGGAGAGTGAGATACATCAATTATATAGATTACATGTGGTGAGTGAGACATCAATATATAGATACAGTGTGGTGAGTGAGACATCAATATATAGATACAGTGTGGTGAGTGAGACATCAATATATAGATACAGTGTGGTGAGTGAGATACATCAATATATAGATACAGTGTGGTGAGTGAGACATCAATATATAGATACAGTGTGGTGAGTGAGACATCAATATATAGATACAGTGTGGTGAGTGAGACATCAATATATAGATACAGTGTGGTGAGTGAGAGACATCAATATATAGATACAGTGTGGTGAGTGAGACATCAATATATAGATACAGTGTGGTGAGTGAGACATCAATATATAGATACAGTGTGGTGAGTGAGACATCAATATATAGATACAGTGTGGTGAGTGATACATCAATATATAGATACAGTGTGGTGAGTGAGACATCAATATATAGATACAGTGTGGTGAGTGAGACATCAATATATAGATACAGTGTGGTGAGTGAGACATCAATATATAGATACAGTGTGGTGAGTGAGAGACATCAATATATAGATACAGAGTGGTGAGTGAGACCATCAATATATAGATACAGTGTGGTGACTGAGACATCAATATATAGATACAGTGTGGTGAGTGAGATATCATTATATAGATACAGTGTGGAAGTGAGACATCAATATATAGATACAGTGTGGTGAGTGCGAGACATCAATATATAGGATACAGTGTGGTGAGTGAGGACATCAATATATAGATACAGGTGGGTGAGTGAGAGACATCAATATATAGATACAGTGTGGTGAGTGAGACATCAATATATAGATACGGCCCATTGTGGTGAGTGAGATACATCAAATATAGATACAGTGTGGTGAGTGAGATACATCAATATATAGATACAGTGTGGTGAGTGAGACCATCAATATATAGATACAGAGTGGTGAGTGGATACATCAATATATAGATACAGTGTGGTGAGTGAGACATCAATATAAAGATACAGTGTGGTGAGTGAGACATCAATATATAGATACAGTGTGGTGAGTGAGACATCAATATATAGATACAGTGTGGGAGTGAGACATCAATATATAGATACAGTGTGGTGAGTGAGAGACATCAATATATAGATACAGTGTGGTGAGAGAGACATCAATATATAGATACAGTGTGGTGAGTGAGACATCAATATATAGATACAGTGTGGTGAGTGAGATACATCAATATATAGATACAGTGTGGTGAGTGAGATACATCAATATATAGATACAGTGTGGTGAGTGAGACATCAATATATAGATACAGTGTGGTGAGTGAGATACATCAATATATAGATACAGTGTGGTGAGTGAGACATCAATATATAGATACAGTGTGGTGAGTGAGAGACATCAATATATAGATACAGTGTGGTGAGTGAGATACATCAATATATAGATACAGTGTGGTGAGTGAGACATCAATATATAGATACAGTGTGGTGAGTGAGACATCAATATATAGATACAGTGTGGTGAGTGAGATACATCAATATATAGATACAGTGTGGTGAGTGAGACATCAATATATAGATACAGTGTGGTGAGTGAGACATCAATATATAGATACAGTGTGGTGAGTGAGATACATCAATATATAGATACAGTGTGGTGAGTGAGACATCAATATATAGATACAGTGTGGTGAGTGAGACATCAATATATAGATACAGTGTGGTGAGTGAGACACATCAATATATAGATACAGTGTGGTGAGTGAGACATCAATATATAGATACAGTGTGGTGAGTGAGACATCAATATATAGATACAGTGTGGTGAGTGAGATACATCAATATATAGATACAGTGTGGTGAGTGAGACATCAATATATAGATACAGTGTGGTGAGTGAGAGACATCAATATATAGATACAGTGTGGTGAGTGAGACATCAATATATAGATACAGTGTGGTGAGTGAGACATCAATATATAGATACAGTGTGGTGAGTGAGACATCAATATATAGATACAGTGTGGTGAGTGAGACACATCAATATATAGATACAGTGTGGTGAGTGAGACATCAATATATAGATACAGTGTGGTGAGTGAGATACATCAATATATAGATACAGTGTGGTGAGTGAGATACATCAATATATAGATACAGTGTGGTGACTGAGAGACATCAATATATAGATACAGTGTGGTGAGTGAGACATCAATATATAGATACAGTGTGGTGAGCTGAGAGACATCAATATATAGATACAGTGTGGTGAGTGAGAGACATCAATATATAGATACAGTGTGGTGAGTGAGAGACATCAATATATAGATACAGTGTGGTGAGTGAGACATCATATATAGATACAGTGTGGTGAGTGAGATACATCAATATATAGATACAGTGTGGTGAGTGAGACATCAATATATAGATACAGTGTGGTGAGTGAGACATCAATATATAGATACAGTGTGGTGAGTGAGATACATCAATATATAGATACAGTGTGGTGAGGACATCAATATATAGAAACAGTGTGGTGAGTGAGACATCAATATATAGATACAGTGTGGTGAGTGAGACTACATCAATATATAGATACAGTGTGGTGAGTGAGAGACATCAATATATAGATACAGTGTGGTGAGTGAGACATCAATATATAGATACAGTGTGGTGAGTGAGAGACATCAATATATAGATACAGTGTGGTGAGTGAGACATCAATATATAGATACAGTGTGGTGAGTGAGACATCAATATATAGATACAGTGTGGTGAGTGAGACATCAATATATAGATACAGTGTGGTGAGTGAGACATCAATATATAGATACAGTGTGGTGAGTGAGATACATCAATATATAGATACAGTGTGGTGAGTGAGACATCAATATATAGATACAGTGTGGTGAGTGAGACATCAATATATAGATACAGTGTGGTGAGTGAGACATCAATATATAGATACAGTGTGGTGAGTGAGACATCAATATATAGATACAGTGTGGTGAGTGAGACATCAATATATAGATACAGTGTGGTGAGAGAGACATCAATATATAGATACAGTGTGGTGAGTGAGACATCAATATATAGATACAGTGTGGTGAGTGAGATACATCAATATATAGATACAGTGTGGTGAGAGACATCAATATATAGATACAGTGTGGTGAGTGAGACATCAATATATAGATACAGTGTGGTGAGTGAGACATCAATATATAGATACAGTGTGGTGAGTGAGATACATCAATATATAGATACAGTGTGGTGAGTGAGACATCAATATATAGATACAGTGTGGTGAGTGAGACATCAATATATAGATACAGTGTGGTGAGTGAGAGACATCAATATATAGATACAGTGTGGTGAGTGAGACATCAATATATAGATACAGTGTGGTGAGTGAGAACATCAATATATAGATACAGTGTGGTGAGTGAGACATCAATATATAGATACAGTGTGGTGAGTGAGAGACATCAATATATAGATACAGTGTGGTGAGTGAGGACATCAATATATAGATACAGTGTGGTGAGTGAGACCATCAATATATAGATACAGTGTGGTGAGTGAGACATCAATATATAGATACAGTGTGGTGAGTGAGACATCAATATATAGATACAGTGTGGTGAGTGAGAACATCAATATATAGATACAGTGTGGTGAGTGAGACATCAATATATAGATACAGTGTGGTGAGTGAGACATCAATTATATAGATACAGTGTGTGTGACTGAGATACATCAAATATATAGATCAGTGTGGTGAGTGAGACATCATATATAGATACAGTGTGGTGAGTGAGGACATCAATATATAGATACAGGTGGTAGAGATGAGACAGATCAATATATGATACAGTGTGTGTGAGTGAGTCATCAAGATATAGATACAGTGTGGTGAGCTGAGATACATCCAATATATAGATACAGTGTGGTGAGTGAGACATAATATATAATACATGTGGTGAGTGAGAGACATCATATATAGATAAGGGGATTAAGCAATATATAGAATACAGTGTGGTGAGTGAGACAACAATATATAGATACAGTGTGGTGAGTGAGACATCAATATATAGATACATTGTGGTGAGTGAGAGACATCAATATATAGATACAGTGTGGTGAGAGACATCAATATATAGATACAGTGTGGTGAGTGAGGACATCAATATATAGATACAGTGTGGTGAGTGAGACATCAATATTATAGATACAGTGTGGTGAGTGAGACATCAATATATAGATACAGTGTGGTGAGTGAGACATCAATATATAGATACAGTGTGGTGAGTGAGAGACATCAATATATAGATACAGTGTGGTGAGTGAGACACATCAATATATAGATACAGTGTGGTGAGTGAGACACATCAATATATAGATACAGTGTGGTGAGTGAGACATCAATATATAGATACAGTGTGGTGACTGAGATACATCAATATATAGATACAGTGTGGTGAGTGAGACACATCAATATATAGATACAGTGTGGTGACTGAGATACATCAATATATAGATACAGTGTGGTGAGTGAGACATCAATATATAGATACAGTGTGGTGAGTGAGATACATCATATATAGATACAGTGTGGTGAGTGAGACATCAATATATAGATACAGTGTGGTGACTGGCAGACATCAATATATAGATACAGTGTGGTGAGTGAGACATCAATATATAGATACAGTGTGGTGAGTGAGACATCAATATATAGATACAGTGTGGTGAGTGAGAGACATCAATATATAGATACAGTGTGGTGAGTGAGATACATCAATATATAGATACAGTGTGGTGAGTGATACATCAATATATAGATACAGTGTGGTGAATGAGAGACATCAATATATAGATACAGTGTGGTGAGTGAGACACATCAATATATAGATACAGTGTGGTGACTGAGAGACATCAATATATAGATACAGTGTGGTGAGTGAGGGACATCAATATATAGATACAGTGTGGTGACTGAGATACATCAATATATAGATACAGTGTGGTGAGTGAGACATCAATATATAGATACAGTGTGGTGACTGAGAGACATCAATATATCGATACAGTGTGGTGAGTGAGATACATCAATATATCGATACAGTGTGGTGAGTGAGATACATCAATATACAGATACAGTGTGGTGAGTGAGATACATCAATATATAGATACAGTGTGGTGAGTGAGACACATCAATATATAGATACAGTGTGGTGACTGAGATACATCAATATATAGATACAGTGTGGTGAGTGAGACATCAATATATAGATACAGTGTGGTGAGTGAGATACATCAATATATAGATACAGTGTGGTGAGTGAGACATCAATATATAGATACAGTGTGGTGACTGAGAGACATCAATATATAGATACAGTGTGGTGAGTGAGACATCAATATATAGATACAGTGTGGTGACTGAGAGACATCAATATATAGATACAGTGTGGTGAGTGAGGGACATCAATATATAGATACAGTGTGGTGAGTGAGACATCAATATATAGATACAGTGTGGTGAGTGAGATACATCAATATATAGATACAGTGTGGTGAGTGAGATACATCAATATATAGATACAGTGTGGTGAGTGAGACATCAATATATAGATACAGTGTGGTGAGTGAGATACATCAATATATAGATACAGTGTGGTGAGTGAGGGACATCAATATATAGATACAGTGTGGTGAGTGAGACATCAATATATAGATACAGTGTGGTGAGTGAGATACATCAATATATAGATACAGTGTGGTGAGTGAGATACATCAATATATAGATACAGTGTGGTGAGTGAGACATCAATATATAGATACAGTGTGGTGAGTGAGATACATCAATATATAGATACAGTGTGGTGAGTGAGAGACATCAATATATAGATACAGTGTGGTGAGAGACATCAATATATAGATACAGTGTGGTGAGTGAGATACATCAATATATAGATACAGTGTGGTGAGAGACATCAATATATAGATACAGTGTGGTGAGTGAGACATCAATATATAGATACAGTGTGGTGAGTGAGAGACATCAATATATAGATACAGTGTGGTGAGAGACATCAATATATAGATACAGTGTGGTGAGTGAGACATCAATATATAGATACAGTGTGGTGAGTGAGATACATCAATATATAGATACAGTATGGTGAGTGAGAGACATCAATATATAGATACAGTGTGGTGAGTGAGGACATCAATATATAGATACAGTGTGGTGAGTGAGACATCAATATATAGATACAGTGTGGTGAGTGAGACATCAATATATAGATACAGTGTGGTGAGTGAGACATCAATATTATAGATACAGCGTGGTGAGTGAGACATCAATATATAGATACAGTGTGGTGAGTGAGACATCAATATATAGTACAGTGTGGTGAGTGAGACATCAATATATAGATACAGTGTGGTGAGTGAGACATCAATATATAGATACAGTGTGGTGAGTGAGATACATCAATATATAGATACAGTGTGGTGAGTGAGAGACATCAATATATAGATACAGTGTGGTGAGTGAGACATCAATATATAGATACAGTGTGGTGAGTGAGAGACATCAATATATAGATACAGTGTGGTGAGTGAGGACATCATATATAGATACAGTGTGGTGAGTGAGACATCAATATATAGATACAGTGTGGTGAGTGAGACATCAATATATAGATACAGTGTGGTGAGTGAGGGACATCAATATATAGATACAGTGTGGTGAGTGAGACATCAATATATAGATACAGTGTGGTGAGTGAGACATCAATATATAGATACAGTGTGGTGAGTGAGAGACATCAATATATAGATACAGTGTGGTGAGTGAGACATCAATATATAGATACAGTGTGGTGAGTGAGACATCAATATATAGATACAGTGTGGTGAGTCAATATATAGATACAGTATGGTGAGTGAGACATCAATATATAGATACATTGTGGTGAGTGAGACATCAATATATAGATACAGCGTGGTGAGTGAGACATCAATATATAGATACAGTGTGGAGAGTGAGGGACATCAATATATAGATACAGTGTGGTGAGTGAGACATCAATATATAGATACAGTGTGGTGAGTGAGACATCAATATATAGATACAGTGTGGTGAGTGAGATACATCAATATATAGATACATTATGGTGAGTGAGAGACATCAATATATAGATACAGTGTGGTGAGTAAGACACATCAATATATAGATACAGTGTGGTGAGTGAGACACATCAATATATAGATACAGTATGGTGAGTGAGACATCAATATATAGATACAGTGTGGTGAGTGAGAGACATCAATATATAGATACAGTGTGGAGAGTGAGGGACATCAATATATAGATACAGTGTGGTGAGTGAGACATCAATATATAGATACAGTGTGGTGAGTGAGACATCAATATATAGATACAGTGTGGTGAGTGAGGGACATCAATATATAGATACAGTGTGGTGAGTGAGATACATCAATATATAGATACAGTGTGGTGAGTGAGACATCAATATATAGATACAGCGTGGTGAGTGAGACATCAATATATAGATACAGTGTGGAGAGTGAGGGACATCAATATATAGATACAGTGTGGTGAGTGAGACATCATATATAGATACAGTGTGGTGAGTGAGACATCAATATATAGATACAGTGTGGTGACTGAGAGACATCAATATATAGATACAGTGTGGTGAGTGAGGGACATCAATATATAGATACAGTGTGGTGAGTGAGATACATCAATATATAGATACAGTGTGGTGAGAGACATCAATATATAGATACAGTGTGGTGAGTGAGACATCAATATATAGATACAGTGTGGTGAGTGAGACATCAATATATAGATACAGTGTGGTGAGTGAGATACATCAATATATAGATACAGTGTGGAGAGTGAGACATCAATATATAGATACAGTGTGGTGAGTGAGACATCAATATATAGATACAGTGTGGTGAGTGAGACATCAATATATAGATACAGTGTGGTGAGTGAGAGACATCAATATATAGATACAGTGTGGTGAGTGAGGGACATCAATATATAGATACAGTGTGGTGAGTGAGACATCAATATATAGATACAGTGTGGTGAGTGAGACATCAATATATAGATACAGTGTGGTGAGTGAGACATCAATATATAGATACAGTGTGGTGAGTGAGATACATCAATATATAGATACAGTGTGGTGAGTGAGATATCAATATATAGATACAGTGTGGTGAGTGAGACATCAATATATAGATACAGTGTGGTGAGTGAGACATCAATATATAGATACAGTGTGGTGAGTGAGAGACATCAATATATAGATACAGTGTGGTGAGTGAGACACATCAATATATAGATACAGTGTGGTGAGTGAGAGACATCAATATATAGATACAGTGTGGTGAGTGAGCGACATCAATATTTCGATACAGTGTGGAGAGTGAGACATCAATATATAGATACAGTGTGGTGAGTGAGACATCAATATATAGATACAGTGTGGTGAGTGAGATACATCAATATATAGATACAGTGTGGTGAGTGAGACATCAATATATAGATACAGTGTGGTGAGTGAGACATCAATATATAGATACAGTGTGGTGAGTGAGGACATCAATATATAGATACAGTGTGGTGAGTGAGACATCAATATATAGATACAGTGTGGTGAGTGAGAGACATCAATATATAGATACAGTGTGGTGAGTGAGATACATCAATATATAGATACAGTGTGGTGAGTGAGACATCAATATATAGATACAGTGTGGTGAGTGAGAGACATCAATATATAGATACAGTGTGGTGAGTGAGACACATCAATATATAGATACAGTGTGGTGAGTGAGAACATCAATATATAGATACAGTGTGGTGAGTGAGAGACATCAATATATAGATACAGTGTGGTGAGGAGACATCAATATATAGATACAGTGTGGTGAGTGAGACATCAATATATAGATACAGTGTGGTGAGTGAGATACATCAATATATAGATACAGTGTGGTGAGTGAGAGACATCAATATATAGATACAGTGTGGTGAGTGAGGGACATCAATATATAGATACAGTGTGGTGAGTGAGACACATCAATATATAGATACAGTGTGGTGAGTGAGACATCAATATATAGATACAGTGTGGTGAGTGAGACATCAATATATAGATACAGTGTGGTGAGTGAGACATCAATATATAGATACAGTGTGGTGAGTGAGACATCAATATATAGATACAGTGTGGTGAGTGAGACATCAATATATAGATACAGTGTGGTGAGTGAGATACATCAATATATAGATACAGTGTGGTGAGTGAGACATCAATATATAGATACAGTGTGGTGAGTGAGACATCAATATATAGATACAGTGTGGTGAGTGAGATACATCAATATATAGATACAGTGTGGTGAGTGAGACATCAATATATAGATACAGTGTGGTGAGTAGAGACATCAATATATAGATACAGTGTGGTGAGTGAGGGACATCAATATATAGATACAGTGTGGTGAGTGGAGACATCAATATATAGATACAGTGTGGTGAGTGAGACATCAATAAATAGATACAGTGTGGTGAGTGAGATACATCAATTATAGATACAGGTGGTGAGTGAGACATCAATATATAGATACAGGTGGTGAGTGAGATACATCAATATATAGATACAGTGTGGTGAGTGAGAGACATCAATATATAGATACAGTGTGGTGAGGAGACATCAATATATAGATACAGTGTGGTGAGTGAGACATCAATATATAGATACAGTGTGGTGAGAGACATCAATATATAGATACAGTGTGGTGAGTGAGACATCAATATATAGATACAGTGTGGTGAGTGAGAGACATCAATATATAGATACAGTGTGGTGAGAGACATCAATATATAGATAAAGTGTGGTGAGTGAGACATCAATATATAGATACAGTGTGGTGAGTGAGACATCAATATATAGATACAGTGTGGTGAGTGAGAGACATCAATATATAGATACAGTGTGGTGAGTGAGGGACATCAATATATAGATACAGTGTGGTGAGTGAGACATCAATATATAGATACAGTGTGGTGAGTGAGACATCAATATATAGATACAGTGTGGTGAGTGAGACATCAATATATAGATACAGTGTGGTGAGTGAGACATCAATATATAGATACAGTGTGGTGAGTGAGACATCAATATATAGATACAGTGTGGTGAGTGAGACATCAATATATAGATACAGTGTGGTGAGTGAGACATCAATATATAGATACAGTGTGGTGAGTGAGAGACATCAATATATAGATACAGTGTGGTGAGTGAGACATCAATATATAGATACAGTGTGGTGAGTGAGACATCAATATATAGATACAGTGTGGTGAGTGAGGACATCAATATATAGATACAGTGTGGTGAGTGAGACATCAATATATAGATACAGTGTGGTGAGTGAGAGACATCAATATATAGATACAGTGTGGTGAGTGAGCGACATCAATATTTCGATACAGTGTGGAGAGTGAGACATCAATATATAGATACAGTGTGGTGAGTGAGACATCAATATATAGATACAGTGTGGTGAGTGAGATACATCAATATATAGATACAGTGTGGTGAGTGAGACATCAATATATAGATACAGTGTGGTGAGTGAGACATCAATATATAGATACAGTGTGGTGAGTGAGACATCAATATATAGATACAGTGTGGTGAGTGAGACATCAATATATAGATACAGTGTGGTGAGTGAGAGACATCAATATATAGATACAGTGTGGTGAGTGAGATACATCAATATATAGATACAGTGTGGTGAGTGATACATCAATATATAGATACAGTGTGGTGAATGAGAGACATCAATATATAGATACAGTGTGGTGAGTGAGACACATCAATATATAGATACAGTGTGGTGAGTGAGAGACATCAATATATAGATACAGTGTGGTGAGTGAGAGACATCAATATATAGATACAGTGTGGTGAGAGACATCAATATATAGATACAGTGTGGTGAGTGAGACATCAATATATAGATACAGTGTGGTGAGTGAGATACATCAATATATAGATACATTATGGTGAGTGAGAGACATCAATATATAGATACAGTGTGGTGAGTGAGGGACATCAATATATAGATACAGTGTGGTGAGTGAGACACATCAATATATAGATACATTGTGGTGAGTGAGACATCAATATATAGATACAGTGTGGTGAGTGAGACATCAATATATAGATACAGCGTGGTGAGTGAGACACATCAATATATAGATACAGTGTGGTGAGTGAGACATCAATATATCGATACAGTGTGGTGAGTGAGACATCAATATATAGATACAGTGTGGTGAGTGAGATACATCAATATATAGATACAGTGTGGTGAGTGAGACATCAATATATAGATACAGTGTGGTGAGTGAGAACATCAATATATAGATACAGTGTGGTGAGTGAGACATCAATATATAGATACAGTGTGTGAGTAGACGATAATGTATAGATACAGTGTGGGAGTGAGACATCAATATATAGATACAGTGTGGTGAGTGAGATACATCATATATAGATACAGTGTGGTGAGTGAGACATCAATATATAGATACAGTGTGGTGAGCTGAGACATCAATATATAGATACAGTGTGGTGAGTGAGGGACATCAATATATAGATACAGTGTGGTGAGTGAGACATCAATATATAGATACAGTGTGGTGAGTGAAGACATCAATATATAGATACAGTGTGGTGAGTGAGAGACATCAATATATAGATACAGTGTGGTGAGTGAGAGACATCAATATATAGATACAGTGTGGTGAGTGAGACATCAATATATAGATACAGTGTGGTGAGTGAGACATCAATATATAGATACAGTGTGGTGAGTGAGAGACATCAATATATAGATACAGTGTGGTGAGTGAGAACATCAATATATAGATACAGTGTGGTGAGTGAGACATCAATATATAGATACAGTGTGGTGAGTGAGACACATCAATATATAGATACAGTGTGGTGACTGAGATACATCAATATATAGATACAGTGTGGTGAGTGAGACACATCAATATATAGATACAGTGTGGTGACTGAGATACATCAATATATAGATACAGTGTGGTGAGTGAGACATCAATATATAGATACAGTGTGGTGAGTGAGATACATCAATATATAGATACAGTGTGGTGAGTGAGACATCAATATATAGATACAGTGTGGTGACTGGCAGACATCAATATATAGATACAGTGTGGTGAGTGAGACATCAATATATAGATACAGTGTGGTGAGTGAGACATCAATATATAGATACAGTGTGGTGAGTGAGAGACATCAATATATAGATACAGTGTGGTGAGTGAGATACATCAATATATAGATACAGTGTGGTGAGTGATACATCAATATATAGATACAGTGTGGTGAATGAGAGACATCAATATATAGATACAGTGTGGTGAGTGAGACATCAATATATAGATACAGTGTGGTGACTGAGAGACATCAATATATAGATACAGTGTGGTGAGTGAGGACATCAATATATAGATACAGTGTGGTGAGTGAGACATCAATATATAGATACAGTGTGGTGAGTGAGACATCAATATATAGATACAGTGTGGTGAGTGAGACATCAATATATAGATACAGTGTGGTGAGTGAGACACATCAATATATAGATACAGTGTGGTGAGTGAGACATCAATATATAGATACAGTGTGGTGAGTGAGACATCAATATATAGATACAGTGTGGTGAGTGAGACATCAATATATAGATACAGTGTGGTGAGTGAGACATCAATATATAGATACAGTGTGGTGAGTGAGACACATCAATATATAGATACAGTGTGGTGAGTGAGGGACATCAATATTTCGATACAGTGTGGAGAGTGAGACATCAATATTTTGATACAGTGTGGTGACTGAGATACATCAATATATAGATACAGTGTGGTGAGTGAGACACATCAATATATAGATACAGTGTGGTGACTGAGATACATCAATATATAGATACAGTGTGGTGAGTGAGACATCAATATATAGATACAGTGTGGTGAGTGAGATACATCAATATATAGATACAGTGTGGTGAGTGAGACATCAATATATAGATACAGTGTGGTGACTGGGAGACATCAATGTATAGATACAGTGTGGTGAGTGAGACATCAATATATAGATACAGTGTGGTGAGTGAGACATCAATATATAGATACAGTGTGGTGAGTGAGAGACATCAATATATAGATACAGTGTGGTGAGTGAGATACATCAATATATAGATACAGTGTGGTGAGTGATACATCAATATATAGATACAGTGTGGTGACTGAGAGACATCAATATATAGATACAGTGTGGTGAGTGAGGGACATCAATATATAGATACAGTGTGGTGACTGAGAGACATCAATATATCGATACAGTGTGGTGAGTGAGATACATCAATATATCGATACAGTGTGGTGAGTGAGATACATCAATATATAGATACAGTGTGGTGAGTGAGACACATCAATATATAGATACAGTGTGGTGACTGAGATACATCAATATATAGATACAGTGTGGTGAGTGAGACATCAATATATAGATACAGTGTGGTGAGTGAGATACATCAATATATAGATACAGTGTGGTGAGTGAGGGACATCAATATATAGATACAGTGTGGTGAGTGAGACATCAATATATAGATACAGTGTGGTGACTGAGAGACATCAATATATAGATACAGTGTGGTGAGTGAGACATCAATATATAGATACAGTGTGGTGACTGAGAGACATCAATATATAGATACAGTGTGGTGAGTGAGGGACATCAATATATAGATACAGTGTGGTGAGTGAGAGACATCAATATATAGATACAGTGTGGTGACTGAGAGACATCAATATATAGATACAGTGTGGTGAGTGAGGGACATCAATATATAGATACAGTGTGGTGAGTGAGAGACATCAATATATAGATACAGTGTGGTGAGTGAGACATCAATATATAGATACAGTGTGGTGAGTGAGATACATCAATATTTAGATACAGTGTGGTGAGTGAGATACATCAATATATAGATACAGTGTGGTGAGTGAGACATCAATATATAGATACAGTGTGGTGAGTGAGATACATCAATATATAGATACAGTGTGGTGAGTGAGAGACATCAATATATAGATACAGTGTGGTGAGAGACATCAATATATAGATACAGTGTGGTGAGTGAGATACATCAATATATAGATACAGTGTGGTGAGAGACATCAATATATAGATACAGTGTGGTGAGTGAGACATCAATATATAGATACAGTGTGGTGAGTGAGAGACATCAATATATAGATACAGTGTGGTGAGAGACATCAATATATAGATACAGTGTGGTGAGTGAGAGACATCAATATATAGATACAGTGTGGTGAGAGACATCAATATATAGATACAGTGTGGTGAGTGAGACATCAATATTTAGATACAGTGTGGTGAGTGAGGGACATCAATATATAGATACAGTGTGGTGAGTGAGACATCAATATATAGATACAGTGTGGTGAGTGAGGGACATCAATATATAGATACAGTGTGGTGAGTGAGACACATCAATATATAGATACAGTGTGGTGAGTGAGACATCAATATATAGATACAGTGTGGTGACTGAGAGACATCAATATATAGATACAGTGTGGTGAGTGAGGGACATCAATATATAGATACAGTGTGGTGAGTGAGAGACATCAATATATAGATACAGTGTGGTGAGTGAGACATCAATATATAGATACAGTGTGGTGAGTGAGATACATCAATATTTAGATACAGTGTGGTGAGTGAGATACATCAATATATAGATACAGTGTGGTGAGTGAGACATCAATATATAGATACAGTGTGGTGAGTGAGATACATCAATATATAGATACAGTGTGGTGAGTGAGAGACATCAATATATAGATACAGTGTGGTGAGAGACATCAATATATAGATACAGTGTGGTGAGTGAGATACATCAATATATAGATACAGTGTGGTGAGAGACATCAATATATAGATACAGTGTGGTGAGTGAGAGACATCAATATATAGATACAGTGTGGTGAGTGAGACATCAATATATAGATACAGTGTGGTGAGTGAGACATCAATATATAGATACAGTGTGGTGAGTGAGAGACATCAATATATAGATACAGTGTGGTGAGAGACATCAATATATAGATACAGTGTGGTGAGTGAGACATCAATATATAGATACAGTGTGGTGAGTGAGAGACATCAATATATAGATACAGTGTGGTGAGTGAGACATCAATATATAGATACAGTGTGGTGAGTGAGATACATCAATATATAGATACATTATGGTGAGTGAGAGACATCAATATATAGATACAGTGTGGTGAGTGAGGGACATCAATATATAGATACAGTGTGGTGAGTGAGACACATCAATATATAGATACAGTGTGGTGAGTGAGACATCAATATATAGATACAGTGTGGTGAGTGAGACATCAATATATAGATACATTATGGTGAGTGAGAGACATCAATATATAGATACAGTGTGGTGAGTGAGACATCAATATATAGATACAGTGTGGTGAGTGAGACACATCAATATATAGATACAGTGTGGTGAGTGAGACATCAATATATAGATACAGTGTGGTGAGTGAGAGACATCAATATATAGATACAGTGTGGTGAGTGAGAGACATCAATATATAGATACAGTGTGGAGAGTGAGGGACATCAATATATAGATACAGTGTGGTGAGTGAGACATCAATATATAGATACAGTGTGGTGAGTGAGACATCAATATATAGATACAGTGTGGTGAGTGAGGGACATCAATATATAGATACAGTGTGGTGAGTGAGATACATCAATATATCGATACAGTGTGGTGAGTGAGACATCAATATATAGATACAGTGTGGTGAGTGAGGGACATCAATATATCGATACAGTGTGGTGAGTGAGATACATCAATATATCGATACAGTGTGGTGAGTGAGATACATCAATATATAGATACAGTGTGGTGAGTGAGATACATCAATATATAGATACAGTGTGGTGAGTGAGACACATCAATATATAGATACAGTGTGGTGACTGAGATACATCAATATATAGATACAGTGTGGTGAGTGAGAGACATCAATATATAGATACAGTGTGGAGAGTGAGGGACATCAATATATAGATACAGTGTGGTGAGTGAGACATCAATATATAGATACAGTGTGGTGAGTGAGACATCAATATATAGATACAGTGTGGTGAGTGAGGGACATCAATATATAGATACAGTGTGGTGAGTGAGATACATCAATATATAGATACAGTGTGGTGAGTGAGACATCAATATATAGATACAGTGTGGTGAGTGAGACATCAATATATAGATACAGTGTGGTGAGTGAGACACATCAATATATAGATACAGTGTGGTGACTGAGAGACATCAATATATAGATGCAGTGTGGTGAGTGAGGGACATCAATATATAGATACAGTGTGGAGAGTGAGACATCAATATATAGATACAGTGTGGTGAGTGAGACACATCAATATATAGATACAGTGTGGTGAGTGAGACACATCAATATATAGATACAGTGTGGTGAGTGAGACACATCAATATATAGATACAGTGTGGTGACTGAGATACATCAATATATAGATACAGTGTGGTGAGTGAGACACATCAATATATAGATACAGTGTGGTGACTGAGATACATCAATATATAGATACAGTGTGGTGAGTGAGACATCAATATATAGATACAGTGTGGTGAGTGAGATACATCAATATATAGATACAGTGTGGTGAGTGAGACATCAATATATAGATACAGTGTGGTCACTGGGAGACATCAATATATAGATACAGTGTGGTGAGTGAGACATCAATATTTCGATACAGTGTGGTGAGTGAGACATCAATATATAGATACAGTGTGGTGAGTGAGAGACATCAATATATAGATACAGTGTGGTGAGTGAGATACATCAATATATAGATACAGTGTGGTGAGTGATACATCAATATATAGATACAGTGTGGTGAATGAGAGACATCAATATATAGATACAGTGTGGTGAGTGAGACACATCAATATATAGATACAGTGTGGTGACTGAGAGACATCAATATATAGATACAGTGTGGTGAGTGAGGGACATCAATATATAGATACAGTGTGGTGACTGAGATACATCAATATATAGATACAGTGTGGTGAGTGAGACATCAATATATAGATACAGTGTGGTGACTGAGAGACATCAATATATCGATACAGTGTGGTGAGTGAGATACATCAATATATCGATACAGTGTGGTGAGTGAGATACATCAATATATAGATACAGTGTGGTGAGTGAGATACATCAATATATAGATACAGTGTGGTGAGTGAGACACATCAATATATAGATACAGTGTGGTGACTGAGATACATCAATATATAGATACAGTGTGGTGAGTGAGACATCAATATATAGATACAGTGTTGTGAGTGAGATACATCAATATATAGATACAGTGTGGTGAGTGAGACATCAATATATAGATACAGTGTGGTGAGTGAGATACATCAATATATAGATACAGTGTGGTGAGTGAGACACATCAATATATAGATACAGTGTGGTGACTGAGATACATCAATATATAGATATAGTGTGGTGAGTGAGACATCAATATATAGATACAGTGTGGTGAGTGAGATACATCAATATATAGATACAGTGTGGTGAGTGAGACATCAATATATAGATACAGTGTGGTGAGTGAGAGACATCAATATATAGATACAGTGTGGTGAGTGAGACACATCAATATATAGATACAGTGTGGTGAGTGAGATACATCAATATATAGATACAGTGTGGTGAGTGAGAGACATCAATATATAGATACAGTGTGGTGAGTGAGACACATCAATATATAGATACAGTGTGGTGACTGAGAGACATCAATATATAGATACAGTGTGGTGAGTGAGATACATCAATATATAGATACAGTGTGGTGAGTGAGACATCAATATATAGATACAGTGTGGTGAGTGAGAGACATCAATATATAGATACAGTGTGGTGAGTGAGACATCAATATATAGATACCGTGTGGTGAGTGAGATACATCAATATATAGATACAGTGTGGTGAGTGAGAGACATCAATATATAGATACAGTGTGGTGAGTGAGACATCAATATATAGATACCGTGTGGTGAGTGAGATACATCAATGTAGATAATTCTGTCTGTTATGTGGAGTGAGAGATAAATGGTTTATTGTGTTGCATGGTGTGGTGCAGTGCCATACAGACTGGGAAAGTCTTGGCTTTGTTCCTTGACTATTGTCATCTGGTAACCATCTGGCCAAAGAAAGAAATCTAAAAAGGAATTAGTAATTGCAGTTCCACTCTCTCATTTCTTCACAGCGAAGTCTATGCCCTTTGTGGTACGACTTGGCCTCAACAAGCCTTACATAATATCCATGGCTTCTAACTCAGCTCTGCTTTGATCTGAGTGCGAGAGCAGTGTAGGAATCGGGGAGCGAAAAGCTAAAAAAGAAATCATTGTTGGAGGGGGAGGGGGGAGCCCGACAGGAGGGTATGTCATCTAAATGTTTTTTTATTACACTTATTCCTTTAGCAAAGTGGGGATTTGTCAATTAAAGGGGAGCAGTGACTAGAGCTAAAGTCCGACAGTGGTTAGCGAAGGGTTAAGGAGAGATTACATAAAATTCCAGCCTATCAGTGTCTTAACCCTGTGTACTTCCTTGCAGGTTGTTGGATTGACAACATTGCGCACAAGCCTGCCCATGGTTTCAGTGCTTGCACAGGGTGACCAACAAGAGAAAGGGCTTCTCAAGGTTGACCAGGTAATCTCCTCGTCCAAAAGAGGCAGCAAACTCAATATTTTTTTTGTACATGAAAGGTTACAGAGGAAAGACTAGAATTTGAATATCACCTCACCCCCAGCCTCAGAAACATCCCAAAGCACTTTGCACTCCAGGGATGATTATTGTCAATCTCAGAATGTAGCCCCCATTAAGACTGGAATTCCAATCCCAGATCCAAGCACTCATTAATGTATGATGCAGTATTTAGCTTGCTTCAAGTTGCACATCCCCGATTTCCTTCGCCCCAATGTAGGCGGCCATGCCTTCAGCTGCCTAGGCCCTAAGCTCTGGAATTCCCTCCCTAAATCTCTCCGCCTCTCTACCTCTCTCTCCTTTAAGATGCTCCTTCAAACCTACCTCATTAACCAAGCTTATGGTCACCTTTCCTAATATCTCCTTATGTGGCTGAGTGTCAAATTTTATCTGATAATCGCTCCTGTGAAGCACCTTGGGACGTTTTACTACATTAAAGGTGCTATATAAATGCAAGATGTTGTTGTTGTCCCACATTAAACCAATCTGAATAACATCCATTGAGAGAGGACTCTGCCAACAGCTGGAGTAAAGGGAGGGAATTCCCAGAAAGATGTCCACCTTGTTGGGGAAGCCCCTTTACAGGAGAGGATCTTTCCCAAATCTGAGGCTGGGAGGTGAACTGACCAGTCCCGAACCCTCCTCTGACCCCAGAGCACCTACTTGTTCTGGCCCCTCGCCCTCCTATTCTCCCAGCTATTGCCTCATACTCTAAACACCTGCCCCTTCTCTCCTGTTGTGTCCTACACTAAGCACCCGTGCCTTCTCGCCCCTGAACCTTTCCTTCTCCCTCTCACCGCATCCCACCACCTCGCCACACCCATCCCCAGCTGGCACCTCCGAGGTGTCACTGGAGAATGGCCCAGATCCCTCCACTCACCAGCCACCTGTGGCTCAAGGTGAGCCCATCGCCTACTGCACTGCCCGGATCCCACCCCTATCCAGCGCCCTTCAGCCACCAGTACAAAATGCTCCCCCCCCCCACTGCCCCCCACCAACTCCCACACGAGAGACAGATGGAACAGTTAGAATGATAGAGAGAGAGTGAGAAGGAAAATAGTACAGAGAACCAGAAAAGAATCGATAATCAGAAGAGTAAAGCAGGAGAGAGCCTGCATCACGAGAAGAGGTAAGATGGCCATCTCCTCTGATTTATGGGAAATCAGCTAGTACGTTCAAAAAAATGTCTTGAGATGTCAGTGCAGGAGTCTCCTGTGGTCATCTCCCTCCAAAACAGGTATGCCGCTTTGGATACTGTTGGGGAGATGGCCTACCAGGGGAAGGCACCAGCAGCCAGGTTCATGGCACCATGGCTGGCTCTGCTGCACAGCAGGGCGGGAAAAAGAGTGGTAGGGCTATAGTGATAGGGGACTCAATTGTAAGGGGAATAGACAGGAATTTCTGTGGCTGTAACCGAGATTCCAGGATGGTATGTTGCCTCCCTGGTGCAAGGGTCAAGGATGTCTCGGAGCGGCTGCAGAACATTCTGAAGAGGAAGGGTGAACAGCCAGCTGTCGTGGTGCATGTAGGTACCAACGATATAGGTAAAAAGCGGGAAGAGGTCCTACAAGCAGAATTTAGGGAGCTAGGAGCTAAATTAAAAAGTAGGACCTCTAAGGTAGTAATCTCTGGATTGCTACCAGGGCCACGTGCTAATCAGAATAGAGAGAACAGGATAGTGAGATTGAATACGTGGCTTGAGCAGTGGTGCAGGAGGGAGGGATTCAAATTCCTGAGGCATTGGAACCAGTTCTGGGGGAAGTGGGACCTGTACAAAAGGGACGGTCTGCACTTGGGCAGGACTGGAACCGATGTCCTCGGGGTAATATTTGCTAAAGCAGTTCGGGAGGATTTAAACTAATATGGCAGGGGAAGGGGAACCTATGTAGCGAAACAGGGGGAAGTAATATGCAGTCAGAAACAAATATTAGAAGGGTGAGAAACAATAGGGGAAGGCCAAGTAAACAAAGGCAAGAAACACAAAGGGCCATACTAAATCATAAGTCTAAAAGGACAAAGGATGTTAATAAAATAAGCCTAAAGGCTCTGTGTCTTAATGCAAGGAGTATCCGTAATAAGGTGGATGAATTGACTGTGCAAATAGATGTTAACAGATACGATGTGATTGGGATTACAGAGACGTGGCTCCAGAACAATCAAGGCTGGGAACTGAACATCCAGGGGTATTCAACATTCAGAAAGGATAGAATAAAAGGGAAAGGGGGTGGGGTAGCATTGCTGGTTAAAGAGGAGATTAATGCAATAACTAGGAAGGACATCAGCTTGGAGGATGTGGAATCAATATGGGTTGAGCTGCAGAACACCAAAGGGCAGAAAACGTTAGTGGGAGTTGTGTACAGACCTCCAAACAGCAGTAGTGAGGTGGGGGAGGGTATGAAACAGGAAATCAGAGGTGCGTGCAAAAAAGGCACGGCAGTTATCATGGGTGACTTTAATATGCATATAGATTGGGCTACTCAAACTGGAAGCAATACGGTGGAGGAGGATTTCCTGGAGTGTTTAAGGGATGGTTTCCTAAACCAATATGTTGAGGAACCAACTCGAGGGGAGGCCATCCTGGACTGGGTGTTGTGTAATGAGGAAGGACTAATCAGCAATCTTGTGGTACGAGGCCCCCTGGGGAAGAGTGACCATAGTATGGTGGAGTTCTACATTAGGATGGAGAAGGAAACAGTTAAGTCAGAGACCATAGTCCAGAACTTAAATAAGGGCAACTTTGAGGGTATGAGGCGTGAATTGGCGAGGTTAAATTGGCAAGCGATATTTAAGGGGCTATCAGTGGAAGGGCAATGGCAGACATTTAGAGATCGCATGGATGAACTACAACAATTGTACATCCCGGTCTGGCGTAAAAATAAAAAAGGGAAGGTGGCTGAACCATGGCTAACAAGGGAAATCAGTATTGGCCCAGAAATTGATCTCGCTCTGTTCCCGCGGGGGTAAGGAGCAGGCGCGATCTCTCACTCCGCGTTGGCTTTTTCAGATCCAGCTCGCACGAACTTGATGTTCCAGACATCAGCTGGGCAGTGCTTGCGTATCCCACCGGCGTAGTGAATTCGTGCGAGCTGTGGGATCACGTGACTCAGTTAGAGCCAATGGCAGCACACCATCTTCCATTCATAAGTTTCACATACGTGCTGTGAAAGCTATGAATCTTACACCCCCCCAAAATAACAGCTAAACCTCAATTAAATTTAAAAAAAAACCCATCACATTAATAAAATAAGTATAGTTAAATAAATTAACCATTTTAAATAAAAAATTAAATTTTTGAAAAAATTTAAAATCTTTTAAAAAGTTATAAAAATAAACTTACCTGTCTTTAAAGTCTCTAAAAAAGATATACCTGTTAAAAAAAATTCAAAAATACACTTAATTCACTACTTACCTTGTTAAAAGTGGGTCTTACTCCTCCTTTTTCCATTTCTAAAATCTTCCGTCCTTACCTGCGCGTCCAAAGCACTAAGTGCACAGCGTGCGCGCAGCCTGTAGCGTGCACGCGATGCACCGAGGAACCGCCCCCTTTTCCAAAGACCAAGTGCCGGTTTTCAGCGCATGCGCAGGGCATGCAGAAAACCGGCAATTGGAGAGAGAATACGCGAGAGTACGCAGTGCGTACTCTCGCGCAGCGGGATCAATTTTTGGCCCATTAAAACCAAGGAAGTTGCATACAAATTGGCCAGAAGTAGCAGCAAACCCGGGGACTGGGAGAACTTCAAAACTCAGCAGAGGAGGACGAAGGGTTTGATTAGGGCAGGGAAAATAAAATATGAAAGGAAGCTTGCAGAGAACATT
Organism: Squalus acanthias; assembly: GCA_030390025.1. NCBI lineage: Eukaryota > Metazoa > Chordata > Chondrichthyes > Squaliformes > Squalidae > Squalus > Squalus acanthias. The sequence continues at coordinate 46,046 of JASTWF010001429.1, forward strand.
AAAATGGACTGCAAAAGCTTCTATAAATATGTAAAAAGAAAGAGGTTAGTAAAAACAAACGTAGGTCCCCTGCAGTCGGAAACAGGGGAAGTCGTAATGGGGAACAAGGAAATGGCGGATCAATTGAACAAGTACTTTGGTTCGGTGTTTACTGTGGAGGACACACACAACCTGCCGGAAATAAAAGGGGTCAGAGGATCTGGTAAGAGGGAGGAGCTGAGGGAAATCCTTATTAGTCGGGAAAAGGTATTGGGGAAATTGATGGGACTGAAGGCTGAAAAATCCCCGGGGCCTGATGGTCTGCATCCCAGAGTACTTAAGGAGGTGGCCTTGGAAATAGTGGATGCATTGACGATCATTTTCCAACATTCCTTAGACTCTGGATCAGTTCCGATGGAGTGGAGGGTGGCCAATGTAACCCCTCTTTTTAAAAAAGGAGGGAGGGAGAAAGCAGGGAATTATAGACCGGTCAGCCTGACATCGGTCGTGGGTAAAATGATGGAAGCAACTATTAAAGATGTCATAACAGACCATTTGGAAAGTGGCGACATGATAGGTCCAAGTCAGCATGGATTTGTGAAAGGGAAATCATGCTTGACAAATCTTCTGGAATTTTTTGAGGATGTTTCCAATAGGGTGGACAGGGGGGAACCAGTAGATGTGGTGTATTTGGACTTTCAGAAGGCCTTCGACAAGGTCCCACACAAGAGATTGGTGAGCAAAGTTAAAGCACATGGGATTGGGGGTAATGTGTTGACGTGGATTGAGAACTGGTTGGCACACAGGAAACAAAGAGTAGGAGTAAATGGGTACTTTTCAGAATGGCAGGCAGTGACCAGCGGGGTACCGCAGGGTTCGGTGCTGGGACCCCAGCTGTTTACATTATATATTAATGATTTGGACGAAGGGATTAAATGTAATATCTCCAAATTTGCGGATGACACTAAATTGGGAGGCAGTGTGAACAATGAGGAGGATGCTAGGAGGCTACAGAGTGACTTGGACAGGTTGGGTGAATGGGCAAATGTATGGCAGATGAAGTACAATGTGGATAAATGTGAGGTTATCCACTTTGGTGGTAAAAATAGAGAGGCGGACTATTACCTGAATGGTGGCAGATTAGGGAAAGGGGAGGTGCAACGAGACCTGGGCGTCATGGTACATCAGTCACTGAAGGTGGGAATGCAAGTGCAGCAGGCAGTCAAGAAAGCAAACGGAATGATGGCCTTCATAGTAAGGGGATTTGAGTACAGGAGTAGGGAGGTGATGCTGCAGTTGTACAGGGCCTTGGTGAGGCCACACCTGGAGTATTGTGCGCAGTTTTGGTCTCCTAACTTAAGGAAGGACATTCTTGCTATTGAGGGAGTGCAGCGAAGGTTCACTAGATTGATTCCTGGGATGGCCGGACTGACATATCAAGAAAGATTGGGTCAACTGAACTTGTATCCTCTGGAGTTCAGAAGAATGAGGGGGGATCTTATAGAGACATTTAAAATCCTGACTGGTTTAGACAAATTAGATGCGGGCAGAATGTTCCCAATGTTAGGGAAAACTAGAACCAGGGGTCACAGTCTAAGGATTAAGGGGAAGCCATTTAAGTCTGAGCTGAGGAGGAACTTCTTCACCCAGAGAGTGGTGAATCTATGGAATTCTCTTCCACAGAAGGTTGTTGAGGCCAGTTCGCTAAATATATTCAAAAGGGAGTTAGATATAACACTCACAACTAAGGGGATCAAGGGGTATGGCGAGAAAGCAGGAATGGGGTACTGAGGTAGCATGTTCAGCCATGAACGCATTGAATGGCGGTGCAGGCTCGAAGGACCGAATGGTCTACTCCTGTACCTATTTTCTATGTTTCTATGTTTCTATCTTCCTCACAAATCTACATTCCAACCATGATGGCAATTTCCCAATGTGGGACTACATCGACAAACCGATTAAAATGATAGACAGTGTAACGTTACATTGAAATTAGGTTTGCAAAGTGGAAGGCACCCCACAGAGAATGCTGTTCACTTAAGTCTGTACTTCATTTTGTAATTTGTATTTATTTCACCATATCAGTGTCCGTTGCATTCTTGTCCTGCTGATTGCCAAAGCGCGGCATCACACGGAAATCACGGAGAATGACATGGGAAGTGCTGGATGCAGAGTTACTCCATCCCACTCCTTGTTCCACACGACACTCAGGTGGGGTGGGCGGAGGACACATGTAGTGAGATTAGTATTGAATTGATACAGGACTATGGGGAGAGCGGGGCAGTGGGATTAGTTCTGGGTTGATACAGGGCTATGGGGAGAGTGGGGCAGTGGGATTAGTATTGAATTGATACAGGGCTATGGGGAGAGAGCGGGGCAGTGGGATTAGTATTGAATTGATACAGGGCTATGGGGAGAGCGGGGCAGTGGGATTAGTTCTGGGTTGATACAGGGTTATGGGATGTAATTTGCATATGTAGTGCTGTTAAATAGAATTCATTGCATTACTAGCGATGTGCATTCTCATTACGCATTCTGTGTGGGTAACCCTTATATGGTCAGCACAGACAGTAACCTTTTTCACTCCTTGATTTTCAGCTGTCACTTTATACAACCCCGGCTAAAATTTATCGATTTGAGAAGGCGCAAGCAAGCCAGCTTGAAGAGAGAATCTCTGAGCTCCGAAAGTTAGCTGAACCATATACCACCTGGTACCAGGTACCGCAAATTCCTTAAACTGTATCTTCTGGGAATGACCTTGAGATTATTTGAAGCCACTTTCTTTGTCTGTGCTTATCACTCGCATTTCTTGCCCTCGTGGTATCCTCCAGAAATGAGAATGATGACTACAGCTGCCTTCTGCCAAGAGCATTCGTCTCAAGATCATTTTGGGCATTGGATGTTTCCTGTTTGATGATTTCTTCGGATAGTAGAAAATTTGTTTTAACTGTAGGGCTGCTTCCATTATTCCTCGGATCTGAAAGTAATGCTATGCATGGATCCAGGTCCCACCTAATGGGGGGCCACTCTAAATGATGGTTAACCAACAGAATGGGTCCCATCTAAAGGCTTCCTAGAATCAGAATGGTTACAGCACAGTAGGAGGCCATTCGGCCCATCGAGCCTGTGCCGGCTCTCTGCAAGAGCACCTCAGCTAGTCCCACTCCCCCCGCCCTTTCCCCGTAGCCCTGCAAATTTTTTTCTTTCAGGTACTTAACCAACTCCCTTTTGAAAGCCGTGATTGAATCTGCCTCCACCACCCTTGCAGGCAGTGCATTCCAGATCATAACCGCTCGCTGCGTAAAAAAGTTTTCCCTCATGTAGCCTTTGTTTCTTTTGCCAATCACCTTAAATCATAGAATCATAGAAGATAGGAGCAGGAGTAGGCCATTCGGCCCCTCTAGCCTGCTCCGCCATTCAATGCGATCATGGCTGATCATCCAAATTCAGTACCCTGTCCCTGCTTTCTCCCCATATCCCTTGATCCCTTTAGCCTTAAGAAATATATCCAACTCCTTCTTGAATCTATTTAATGAATTGGCCTCTACTGCCTTCTGTGGCAGAGAATTCCACAAGTTCACCACTCTCTGGGTGAAGAAATTCCTCCTCATTTCTGTCCTAAATGGCTTACCCCTTATCCTTAGACTGTGACCCCTGGTTCTGGACTCCCCGACCATTGGGAACATCCTTCCTGCATCTAGTTTGTCCTGTCCGGTCAGAATTTTATAAGTTTCAATGAGATCCCCTCTCATTCTTCTAAACTCCAGCGAGTATAAGCCCAATCGACCCAATCTCTCTCATACGTCATTCCTGCCATCCCAGGTATCAGCCTTGTGAATCTTCGCTGAACTCCCTCCATGGCAAGAACATCCTTCCTGAGATAAGGCGACCAAAACTGCACACAGTACTCAAGGTGTGGTCTCACCAAGGCCCTGTACAACTGCAGCAAGACATCCTTGTTCCTGTACTCAAACCCTCTCGCTATGAAGGCCAACATACCATTTGCCTTCTTAACCGCCTGCTGCACCTGCATGCTTACCTTCAGCGACTGGTGCACAAGGACACCCAGGTCTCGTTGCACTTCCCCTTCTCCCAATCTATTGCCGTTCAGATAATAATCTGCCTTTCTGTTTTTGACACCAAAGTGGATAACCTCGCATTTATCCACGTTATATTGCATCTGCCATGCTTCTGCCCAATCACCCAACCTGTCCAAATCATCCTGGAGTTTCTCAGTATCCTCCTCGCAGCACACACGCCCACCCAGTTTTGTGTCGTCTGCAAACTTGGAGATATTACATCTAGTTCCCTTGTCTAGATCATTAATATATATAGTGAATAGCTGGGGTCCAAGGACCGATCCCTGCGGTACCCCACTAGTCACTGCCTGCCACTTGAAAAAGACCCATTTATTGCAACTCTTTGCTTTCTGTCTGCCAACCAGTTCTCTATCCAAGTCAATACCTTGCCCCCAATCCCATGTGCCTTAACTTTACACGCTAATCTCTTATGCGGGACTTTATCAAAAGCCTTTTGGAAGTCCAAATACACCACATCCACTGGTTCTCCCTTATCTATTTTACCAGTTACATCCTCAAAAAATTCCAGTAGATTCGTCAAGCATGATTTACCTTTTGTAAATCCATGTTGACTTTGTCCGATCCTGTCACTGTTTTTCAAGTGCTCAGCTATTACATCTTTTATAATGGACTCTGACATTTTCCCCACTACCGATGTCAGTCTGTAATTCCCCGTTTTCTCTCTACCACCCTTTTTGAATAGTGAGGTAACATTAGCTACCCTCCAATCCATGGGTACTGTTCCAGATTCCATCGAATGTTGGAAGATGACCAGCAATGTATCTACTATTTCTAGGGCCACTTCCTTAAGTACCCTAGGATGTAGATTATCAGGCCCTGGGGATTTATCGGCCTTCAATCCCTTCAATTTCCCTAACACCATTTCCCTACAAATACTGATTTCTTTCAGTTCCTCCCTTTCATCAGACCCTATGTTCCCCAACATCTCTGGGAGGTTATTTGTGTCCTCCTTTGTGAAGACAGAACCAAAATATGTATTTAATTGGTCTGACATTTCTTTGTTCCCCATTATAAGTTCCCCTGATTCTGACTGCAAGGGACCTATGCTTGATTTCACTAATCTTTTTCTCTTCACATATCTATAAAAGCTTTTACAGTTAGTTTTTATGTTCCCTGCAAGCTTACTCTCGTATTCTATTTTCCCCTTCTTAATTAATCCCTTTGTCCTCCTTTGTTGAATCTTAAACTGCTCCCAATCCACAGGGTTACTGCTTTTTCTGGCCAATTTATATGTCCTCTCCTTGGATCTTATGCTATCCCTAATTTCCCTTGTTCGCCACGGTTGAGTCACCCTTTTTGTTTTATTCTTATGCCAAACTGGGATGAACAAATTCTGTAGTTCGTCCATGCGGTCTTCTGGTCCTCTGTGTCTCGACCATTCCACCAATGGGAACAGTTTCTCTCTACTCTGTCTAGACCCCTCATGATTTTGAATACCTCTATCAAATCTCTTAACCTTCTCTGCTTTAAGGAGAACAACCCCAGCTTCTCCAGTCCATCCACGTAACTGAAGTCCCTCATCCCTTGAATCATTCTCGTAAATCTTTTCTGCACCCTCTCTAAGGCCTTCACATCCTTCTTAAAGTGTGGTGCCCAGAATTGGACACAATACTCCAGTTCAGGCTGAACCAGTGTTTTATAAAGGTTCATCATAACTTCCTTGTTTTTGTACTCTATGCCTCTATTCATGAAGCCCAGGATCCCGTATGCTTTTTTAACCGCTTTCTCAACCTGCCCTGCCACCTTCAAAGATTTGTGCACATATACCCCCAGGTCTCTCTGTTCATGCACCCCCTTTAGAATTGTACCCTTTAGTTTATATTGCCTCTCCTCGTTCTTCCTACCAAAATGAATCACTTCGCACTTTTCTGAGTTAAATTTCATCTGCCACTTGTCTGCCCATTCCACCAGCCTGTCTATGTCTTCTTGAAGTCCATCACTATCCTCCTCACTGTTCACTATACTTCCAAGTTTTGTGTCATCTGCAAATTTTGAAATTGTGCCCTGTACACCCAAGTCTAAATCATTAATATATATCAAGAAAAGCAGTGGTCCTAGTGCCGACCCCTGGGGAACACCACTGTATACCTTCCTCCAGTCCAAAAAACAACCGTTCACCACTACTCTCTGTTTCCTGTCACTTAGCCAATTTCATATCCATGCTGCCACTGTCCCTTTTATTCCATGGGCTTCAACTTTGCTGGCAAGCCTATTATGCGGCATTTTATCAAACGCCTTTTGGAAGTCCATGTACACCACATCAACCGCATTGCCCTCATCAACCCTCTCTGGTACCTCATCAAAAAACTCAATCAAGTTAGTTAAACACGATTTGCCTTTAACAAATCCGTGCTGGCTTTCCTAATTTAATCCATACTTGTCCAAGTGACTGTTAATTTTGTCCTGGAATATCATTTTTAAAAGTTTCCCCACTACCGAGGTTAAACTGACTGGCCTGTAGTTGCTGGGTTTATCCTTACACCCTTTTTTGAACAAGGGTGTAACATTTGCAATTCTCCAGTCCTCTGGCACCAGCCCCGTCTCTGAGGAGGATTGAAAGATTATGGCCAGTACCTCCGCAATTTCCACCTTTACTTCCCTCAGCATCCTAGGATGCATCCCATCCAGTCCTGGTGACTTAGCTACTTTAAGTACTACCAGCCTTTCTAGTACCTCCTCTTTATCAATTTTTATCCCATCCAGTATCTCAACTACCTCCTTTTTCACTATGACTTTGGCAGCATCTTCTTCCTTGGTAAAGACAGATGCAAAATATTCATTTAGTACCTTAGCGATGCCCTCTGCCTCCATGTGTAGGTCTCCATTTTTTACCCTAATCGGCCCCACCCCTCCTCTTACTACCCGTTTACTATTTATATGCCTATAGAAGATTTTTGGATTCCCTTTTCTGTTAGCTGCCAATCTATTCTCAGACTATCTCTTTGCCCCTCTTATTTCCTTTTTCACTTCCCCTCTGAACTTTCTATATTCAGCCCGGTTGTCACTTGTATTCTCAACCTGACATTAGTCATACACCCACTTTTTCTGCTTCATCTTGCTCTCTATCTCTTTCATCATCCAGGTAGCTTTGGCTTTAGTTGCCCTACCTTTCCCCCTCGTGGGAATATACCTCGACTGTACCCGAACCATCTCCTCTTTAAAGGCAGCCCATTGTTCGATTGCAGTTTTGACTGCCAATCTTTGATTCCAATTTACCTAAACCAGATCCGTTCTCAACCAACTGAAATTGGCTTTCCTCCAATTAAGTATTTTTACTCTAGATTGCTCCCTGTCCTTTGCCACAGCTAGTCTAAACCTTATGATACTATGATCTGACACTTGTTCTACTTGATCCACCTCATTCCCCAGAACCAGATCCAGCAATGCCTCCTTCCTCATTGGGCCGGAAACATACTGATCAAGAAAGTTCTCCTGAACACACTTCAGAAATTCTTCCCCCTCTCTGCCCTTTACACTATTACTATCCCAGTCTATATTAGGATAGTTGAAGTCCCCCATTATCACTACTTTATAGTTCTTGCACCCCCCTGTAATTTCCCTGCAAATTTGCTCCTCCATATCCTTCCCACTATTTGGTGGTCTATAGAATACACCTAGTAGTGTAAAGGCACCTCTATTGTTTCTAAACTCTAACCAAATAGATTCTGTCCTTGATCCCTCCAGGACATCCTCTCTCTCCAGCACTGTAACATTCTCCTTAATCAATACTGCCACCCCTCCTTTCTTTCCTTCCCTATCTTTCCTGAGCACCTTATATCCAGGAATATTTAGTACACAATCCTGCCCTTTTTTGAGCCAGGTCTCCGTTATCACCACGACATCATATTCCCAAGTGGCTATTTGCGCCTGCAGCTCACCAACCTTATTTACCACGCTTTGTGCGTTTACACACCTGCACTGTAAACCTATCTTAGACCTTCTTGTATTCTCTCTTAGTTTGACTCCACCTAATACCGTACTATCTCTTACACTATTGCTATCTGTCTCTCCCAATTCTTTGTGCACTTTGTTTCTCCTTTCGAATGCTACATCCTGGTGCCCATCCCCCTACCAAATTAGTTTAAACCCTCCCCAACAGCACTAGCAAACCCTGCCGCGAGGACATTGGTCCCAGTTCTGTTGAGGTGCAACCCGTCCGGCCTGTACAGGTCCCACCTCCCCCAGAACCGGTCCCAATGTCCCAGGAATCTAAAGCCCTCCCTCCTGCACCATCTCTCCAGCCACACATTCATCTGCTCTCCTCCTATTTCTATACTCACTAGCTCGTGGCACCGGGAGTAATCCAGAGATTACTACCTTTGAGGTCCTGCTTTTTAATCTCCAAGCTCCCTAAGATCTGCCTGCAGGACCTCATTCCTCTTTCTACCTATGTCGTTGGTACCGCAATGGACCACGACCTCTGACTGTTCGCCCTCCCCCCTCAGAATGTCCTGCAGCCGCTCAGTGACATCCTTGACCCTGGCACCAGGGAGGCAACATACCATCCTGGAATCACGTCTGCGGCCGCAGAAACGCCTGTCTGTTCCCCTAACTATTGAATCCCCTGTCACTATTGCTTTCTCGATCTTCCTCCTCCCCCCCCTTGTACAGCTGAGCCACCCATAGTGCCATGGACTTGGCTCTGGCTGTACTCCCCAGAGGAACCATTGCCCTCACCAGTACTCAGACTGGTTGGAGAGCGAGATGCACTCAGGGGACTCCTGCACTACCTGCCTGGTCCTCCTTGTCTGTCTGACGGTCACCCATTCCCTCTCTGCCTGCACACTCTTACGCTGCGGGGTGACCACCTCCTGAAGCGTGCTATCCACGTAGCTCTCAGCCACACGGATGCACCGCAGTGACGCCAGCTGTTGCTCAAGCTTTGAAGCCTGGAGCTCGAGCTCCTCCAGCCGACATCACTTCCTGCACATGTGGTTGTCCAGGACACAGGAAGCGTCCTGGAGTCCCCACATGGCACAAGATGTGCATTCCGCGGGACTGAGGTGCCCTGCCATGCCTCTATTTAATAGACTATTAACTAACTTAACAGAAATAAACTTAAGACTAAAAAAAAATCACCAACTACTCACCAATCAGCTCCTTCCCTTGCGCTGACGTCACTTACCTCGCTCCCTGACACTTGGGCTCCCTCCAGGCTCTTGGGCCTACCTTTATCTGCAGCCGCTCCTCTCGCTCTCCCGCAGGTCTGCTCTCGTGTCTATTAACTTAGAGACCTTTGGTTTTGTGGCTCCAGTCCTCCTTTTCAGTCAGACGTCTCCACCGCCTTCCTCCTCTCCACCAATTCCTGCGCTCACAAAATTCCTCCACTCTGCTTGCAATTCACTCCATTTGCGATCTCCCAGCTCTGAACCCAAGCATTGTAATTCCAACCATATACTTCCGGGGATATCAACAGATGTGAGCTTTGAGCACTCTTGACTTGCTTCCCTTTGGTTTGAAGGTGGGCAAGCACATAAAATAGACATTCTAACAGCTGTGTGATAAAATGTCTTCAACATTCCCCTTTGTTGTTCTGCTAATAATACTCACCTGTGAGATAATGGATCACAAATCCCTTTCTTAAGTTAAAGATCAATGCAAATGGACAGAAAGAAATGATGATGTCGATGATAATTCAAGAGCCGGGTGTGAGGAGCTCGTGGATTCTTTCTCTCCAAGATTGAGACCATCCATTCAGCTACCTCTGCTGTTTGATCCCTTCTGACTGCTCACGAACCCAAACTGCCCTCCCATCCCATCCTATCCCATCCCATCCCATCCCCACCATCCCCCTGAACCCAAGTCTCACTCTAGTTTCTCCGCCATCTCCTTCCAGCCCCCTCCAAGCTCAACTTGCCTATGAGACCCTCCTCCTGCTCCCTCAATTCCATTCTCACTGAACCCCTGATCACTGAACTCCTGAACTCACTCCCCATGGTTCCCTCTGCTCAAGCACTGCCCCCCTTTCAAAACCACTGCCATCACCCCCTCCTCAAATAACTGTTACCCTATCTCCAACCTCCCTTTCCTCTCCAAACCCTTGAATGTGTTGTTGATCTGTGCTTGCATCTCTAGAACTCTCTATTTGAATTCCTCCAGTCAGTTATCCGCCCCTGCCACAGCACTGAAGTGGCCCTAACCAAAGTCATGAATGACATCCTCTGTGAATGTGATCTCCTCGTCCTCCTCGACCTCTCTGCAGCCTTCGACACAGTCAATCACACCATGCTCCTCCATAGCCTCTCCGCCAGCTCAGTGGGACTGCCCTCATTTATTCCACTCTTACCTATCTGATCATAGACAGAGCTTCTCCAGCAATGGCTTCTCTTCCAGCCCCCACACTGTTACCCCAATGATCTGTCCTTGGTTCCTCCTCTTCCTCATCTACATGCTGCCCCTTTGGTGACATCATCTTTAGACGTGGGGTCAGCTTCCACCTGTACGCTGATGACCCCCGGGTCTAACTCTCCACCACCTCTCTTGACCCATCCACTGCCTCTGTGCGGTTAGACTGCTTGTCCGGCATTCAGTCTTGGATGAGCTTTAATTTCCTCTCGATCAAACATTGGCAAGACTGAAGCCGTCATCTTCGGCCCACAGCACAAAACCTGTACCCTCACCCCCGATTCCATCTCCCTCTCTGCCCATTGTCTGAGGTTGAACCAGACTGTTCGCAACCCCTGCATCCTATTTGACCCTGAGCTGAGCTTCCGACCCCATATCCTCTCCATCATAAAGATCACCTATTTCCACCTGCGTAATATCGCCGGTCTCCGCCCCTGCCTCAGCCCACCTACTGCTGAAACCCTCATCCACGGCTTTGTCACCTCCAGACTCGACTATTCCAATGTTCTCCTGGCCGGCCTGCCATCTTCCACCTCCGTAAACTTGAGCTCATCCAAAACTCTGCTGCCCGTGTCCTAACTCGCACCAAGTCCCGTTCACCCATCACCCCTGTGCTCGCTGACCTACATTGGCCCCTGCTCCTTTAATGCCTCCAATTTAGAATTCTCATCCTCATGTTTATATCCCTCCCTCTGTCTGTAACCTCCTCCAGCACTACAACCCTGCCCCCTTCCTCCATACTCTCTGCTCGTTTGACTCTGGACTCTTGTGCATTCCTTGCCTCTCCACCCCACTGTTGGAATTACCTCTCAAGAAGTAGAATCAGTTTGGGTGGAGCAAAGAAACAGCAAGGGGCAGAAAACATTGGTGGGAGTTGTTTATAGGCCCCCAAATAGTAGTTGTAATGTAGGGCAGAGTATAAATCGGGAAATTAGAGGCGCATGTAACAAGGGTAATACAGTAATCATGGGGGACTTTAATCTACATATAGACTGGGCAAACCAAATTTGCAGTAATAGTGTGGAGGACGAGTTCATGGAATGTATGCAAGATAGTTTTCTAGATCAGTATGTTGAGGAACCAACTAGGGAACAGACTATTTTATATCTAGTATTGTGCAATGAGAAAGGGTTAATTAATAACCTTGTAGTAAAGGGAACTTTAGTGAAGAGTGACCATAATATGATAAAATTTTATCTTGAGTTTGAGAGTGATTTAGTTAAATCCGAAACTAGGGTCTTAAATCTGAACAAAGCAAACTACGTAAGTATGAGGGGCGAGTTGGCTAAGGTAGATTGGGAAACTACATTAAAAGGTATGACAGTGGATGAGCAATGGCTAGCATTTAAAGAATTAATACATAATTTACAACAAATATACATTCCTTTAAGGTACAAAAACCCCACAGGAAAAGTGGTCCAACCGTGGCTAACAAGAGAAGTTACAGATAGTATTAGATCAAAGGGAGAGGCTTATAATGTTGCCAAAAAGAGTAGTAAGCCTGAGGATTGGGAGGATTTTAGAATTCAGCAAAGGAGGACCAAGAAATTGATAAAGAAAGAGAAAATAGAATATGAGAGTAAACTAGCGAGAGACATAAAAACAGACTGTAAAAGCTTCTATAGCTTGTATGTAAAAAGGAAAAGATTAGCGAAAGTAAATGTGGGTCCCTTACACGAGGAATTCGGGTCCTGGGCCTCCTCCAACTGCCGGCGCGCAGGGCTTGCGTGTCCCAGGGGCGCAGTTAGTGCGATGCTTCCCCTGGGATCACGTGGGCCAATGGCAGCAGACCATCTTTCATTCATAGATTTGACAGGAAATCTATGAATACAGATCGGCCCCAAAACATCCCTAAAACTACAAAAAAAAATTTTTTAAAACATCACATTTTTAAAATAACTATAAATTACATTAATTAACTATTTTAAACAAAAATTAAAATTTTTGAAAAAATTAATTACACTTTTTAACGGGGTTAAAACTAAACTTACCTTTCTTTAAAGTAATTAAAAAAGATAAATCTGTGAAAAAAATGTTTAAATTTTAATAAAATCAACACTTACCTTGTTAAAAGAAGGCCTTGCGCCTCCTTTTTCAATGTGCATCTTCTCCGTGCTTACCCTCACGGAGGAACCTGTAAAAAAACCCGAAGTGCGAGGCAAACGCGCTGGCCCTCCGGCGTGCGCATTCGACCTCTGAACCCCTTCCTTCAGGGGAACGGAAGTGCCGGTTTCCCGCGCATGCGCAGTGCATGCAAGAAACCGGCACTTTCGTTCCGTCCACGGGTGAGTACATAGTGCGTACTCACCCGTGGCGAGCCTAATTTCTGCCCCTTTGTGTCTGTCTTCATGGAAGAAGATGCAAAAAACTTCCCGGAAATAGTGGAGAACCAAGGGTCTAGCGAGAATGAGAAACTGAAAGATATTAGTGTTAGTAAAAAAGTAGTACTGGAGAAATTAATGGGACTGAAAGCTGATAAATCCCCTGGACCTGATGGCCTACATCCTAGGGTTTTGAAAAAGGTGGCTATAGAGATAGTGGATGCATTGGTTGTCATTTTCCAAAATTCCATAGATTCTAAAACAGTTCCCGCGGATTGGAAGGTGGCAAATGTAACCCCACTATTTAAGAAAGGAGGGAGAGAGAAAATGGGAAACTACAGACCAGTTAGCCTGACATCAGTAGTAGGGAAAATGCTATAATCTACTATTATTAAGGACGTGGTAACAGGGCACTTAGAAAATAATAATAGGATTGGGCAAAGTCAACACGGATTTATGAAAGGGAAATCGTGTTTGACAAATCTGTTAGAGTTTTTTGAGGTTGTAACTAGCAGAATAGATAAGGGGGAACCAGTGGATGTGGTGTATTTGGATTTTCAGAAGGCATTCAATAAGGTGCCACACAAGAGATTATTAAACAAAATTAGGGCTCATGGGATTGGGAGGTAATATACTAGAATGGATTGAGGATTGGTTAACGGACAGAAAACAGAGAGTAGGAATAAGCGGGTCATTTTTTGGGTTGGCGGGCTGCAACTAGTGGGGTACCGCAAGGATCAGTGCTTGGGCCTCAGCTATTCACAATCTACATCAATGATTTGGATGAGGGGACCAAATGTAATATATCCAAATTTGCTGATGATACAACGCTGGGTGGGAATGTAAGTTGTGAGGAGGATGCAAGGAGGCTTCAAGAGGATATAGACAGGCTAAGTGAGTGGGCAAGAACATGACAAATGGAATATAATGTGGAGAAATGTGAAGTTATCCACTTTGGTAGGAAAAATAGAAAAGCAGAGTATTTTTTAAATGGTGAGAGATTGGGAAATGTTGGTGTTCAGAGGGACCTGGGTGTCCTTGTACACGAATCACTGAAAGTTAACATGCAGGTACAGCAAGCAATTAGGAAAGCAAATGGTATGTTGGCCTTTATTACAAGAGGATTTGAGTATAAGAGTAAAGACGTCTTACTGCAATTATATAGGGCCCTGGTGAGACTACACCTGGAGTATTGTGTACAGTTTTGGTCTCCTTACCTAAGGAAGAATATACTTGCCACAGAGGGAGTGCAATGAAGGTTCACCAGACTGGTTCCTGGGATGGGGGGATTGTCTTATGAGGAGAGATTGAGTAGACTAGGCCTATATTCTCTAGAGTTTAGAAGAATGAGAGGTGATCTCATTCAAACATACAAAATTATTACAGGGCTTGACAGGGTAGATGCAGGGAAGATGTTTCCCCTGGCTGGGGAGTCTAGAACCAGGGGTCACAGTCTCAGAATAAGGGGACTGAGATGAGGAGAAATTTCTTCACTCAGAGGGTGGTGAATCTTTGGAATTCTCTACCCCAGAGGGCTGTGGAGGCTCAGTCGTTGAGTATATTCAAGACAGAGATCGATAGATTTTTGAATATTATGGGAATCAAGGGATATGGGGATAGTGCAGGAAAGTGGAGATGAGGTAGAAGGTCAGCCATGATCTTATTGAATGGCGGAGCAGGCTCGAAGGGCCAAATGGCCGACTCCTGCTCCTATTTCTTATGTTCTCTAATCCCCTCTGTCCCTCTCCGCTTCCCTCTCCTCCTTCAAGACGTTCCTTAAAACCCAACTCTTGACCAAGCACCCGTGTTAATATCTCCTTCTTTGGCTCGGGGTCCATTTTTCCCCCTTGCCCCTCTGAAGCGCCACGCTGGGTTCAGGGCGTACGTTGTTGCTGCTGCTGTTGTTGTTGCAGTAGAAATTATCTACTATCTCAGAGAACGCCATTACAAGTGGATGGTAACGAGCAAAGTTCTTCCAGAAAGCTCTACTAACCAGGAAAACTCCTTTAAAAAAAAAAAAAGTCACAGGCCAGCAGGGCTTGGAGTTATGGATTCAGATTCAGACGGGGTGTCTGAACCAGCAGGCTTCAGGGAAATGAAAGTTAGTTGGGACATTTCCTACTCCTGTTCTGGCTGAGCTGACTCAATTCATTTGAACTCAGCAGGGTTAGTTGCCAGGGTAATCTGCTGAGATCTGCTTCCTGCGATCAGATTTAACAAAAAGGCGAGAGAAAAACCCCACATGTTCAAGATCAGATTTTTAAAAACAGAAGTTTCTAGGGTTGGCTTTGGTCAGTCAGTTCCAATAAAGAAAATAAGTCATTTTGCATAGATCAGGCAGGGCGACCCACTGATGTGGGGAAGTGCAGCGTGTTCATTTTTTTGTATTATTACATGGATTTTACCGCCGAAAAACAGGCCATTCGGCCCAACGGGTCTATGTTGGTGTTTATGATCCACACGAGCCTCTTCCCGTCTGACTTCATCTCGCTCTATCAGAATAACCTCTTGTGCAAAGATAAATTGTACTGATTAAATTAAGTGAGTCCAAATATAAGGTTTGCTCAGTATGTTCAATCCCTGTGAAATTAAACAGCTTAACGAATTGTATCTGACCTCGCCTTACCAAGTGTCTGCTCAGTCAACCTGTAGAAAGATCGCAAAAGCCCGCGCGAGGGCTCGTGTGAGTTTACAAAATCTGCTCTGTGGATCGGGGTGGGGGGGTGGCGGGGGAGTGCGAATTGATACATCCCCTGTGTTAGGCCAACGTATAAATACATATTAGGCAGTGTGGATCAGCTCCGGAACATAAGGGACATGGGGTCCACTTACGGGTGCAACTCATGCCACTGAACCTAAGAAGATATCCGCAGCCGATCCAAGTTTATAACAGGGATACTACCCGGGAACACACCTTTAAAAAGAAATACTAATGGGGAACAATCCTCAAAGTGTGGCTTTTATTTCTAGGTGCGGAGTGAGGTTAAGGTTGCAAAACGTAATTGAGGACTTTGAATTCCTCAATGAATAAAGATTTTTCTTTATTATTTCCAATTGTTTTTTCCTAGGGTGTTTATACGACTGTGAAGCCTAAAATAGAAAAGACCGTTCAGCTCGGAAAAGGTAAGACTCCCCCTGAATTCTGTAGGAGTTCACTTCTGCATTTTGCACAGTTTACCTCTCCCCCTCCCCTGAAGCCCTCCTCCCCTGATTATAGTGATTGGTAAGTTCAGTGGGTGCTGCAGTCCACCGCTATCTGACCCACGGGCTCTTCTTCATGTCTGAGTATCGCTGGACTGTTTGACAGTGGAGGGCAGATCACAACCGACCCAACTCCAATTCTCATGTGTACTTGTGGGCATGGTCTTTTTACTTTGTTGATGCCGGGCTTTGGTGTGGTCATGTGTCCAGTTTCAAACCTTTTCTTTAATTCAGTTCACATCAAAATTTTCCCTTCACATTATGTCCTTATTGAGCTTTTAATTTTGGTGGTCCGGTTATTTGTGGAGTCGGGGATCTGCACTGAGACACAACGTCCTTGGGCCGAGAATGTGTCTGTTGTAAAGTATCTCAACAGGACATTACACGAGCTCTCCCTGTGCACTCTGAACCCAATCACACGGGCTCTCCCTGTGCACTCTGAACCCAATCACACGGGCTCTCCCTGCGCACTCTGAACCCAGTCACACGGGCTCTCCCTGTGCACTCTGAACCCAGTCACACACTGTATCCCTGTGCACTCTGAACCCAGTCACACGGGCTCTCCCTGTGCACTCTGAACCCAGTCACACACTGTATCCCTGCGCACTCTGAACCCAGTCACACGGGCTCTCCCTGTGCACTCTGAACCCAGTCACACGGGCTCTCCCTGTGCACTCTGAACCCAGTCACACGGGCTCTCCCTGCGCACTCTGAACCCAGTCACACAGGCTCTCCCTGCGCACTCTGAACCCAGTCACACGGGCTCTCCCTGCGCACTCTGAACCCAGTCACACGGGCTCTCCCTGTGCACTCTGAACCCAGTCACACACTGTATCCCTGTGCACTCTGAACCCAGTCACACACTGTATCCCTGCGTACTCTGAACCCAGTCACGGGCTGCATCCCTGCTCACTCCAATCTACCCCTCAGTTCAGAGCTCAGTATTGAGCCCGTATTGGAGTAAGGCTAACTAGCTTGCAGTTACCTGGCTCACATTTGCACTCCACATCCAGTGAAGCTAAGCACACCACTGGGGATGTGGGAGTGCTGAGTAAACCCCTATGTGGCAATGAGTGCACAGTATTGTACTCTTTATACAGTAACCAATAGTAAATGGTTGGGTAATTGAAAATGTTGAGAGGGATTGACATGCTGAAGCTCTGATGGACTCTGAATCGTGCTGATGTTTTCGTTTGCCTTTGGTAGATGGCTATATCTTTCTGAAGAACCCGCCAACTGGATTCTACCCACGCACTGGAGTCATCGCGCTTGCTGGAATGGCCGGCCTTCTTCTTGCTGGAAGGGGTAGGAGCTGCAGGATGTTTTTATTCTTTTATTTCAGATGCAGTTTAGTGTTTTACATTGTGTAGCCCAGAGTCATGAGGTTACCACAGAGGAACCTGAGAATCTGAGATGATGGTGAAGTCATGGGCTGGAACCAGGCGAGGGAGGCTCTTCAGCCCATCCTGGCTCATCCATCCAGAGCAAAAGGCCGACACAACCCAGCTAACTGGCTCTTGAACGAGTCCATAGTTACAATACGAACATACGAGCAATGATCGACCTCTGGTCCATCCAGCCTGTCTCACACAACTGCGATACCTTATGCATCACAATCTCTGCACTGCCCAGCCCACCCGCAGTCATATCATTACCTGGGAGAGGTGAAAAAACAGATCAAAAACCTAGGCCAATTAGGGGGGGAAAATCTGGAAAATTCCTCTCCAACCCACTTAGGCGATCAAAACTAGTCCAGGAGCTCACTCGAGCCTGGCCCAGAGATTATTCCAAAGGGATAAATTTCCTCGGAGCTTTCCCGTTCCGCTGCCACTTCCCTTTTCCCCACTTTTACTCTGTGCCCCTTGTTCTGGTGCAGTGTCGTCCAATATATTAGCCACCAGCCACATCTGGCCAAATGGGAATCCAGATGTGGCCAATTTCATTTCTGATTAGTAAATAAACAATGAGTAATAGACACTGTCGCTGGGCGTGTGATCTCAATACTCATTCACATGGCGTAAGCAGGTGAACTTTAACCTTTTTGTGTGTTTGTTGGTAAAATGGTAAGAGGAAAGGCAGAGTGTGCGAGTGTTATTTGATCGTTGTGGCTGCTTTACTCCCTTGGTCACTGAATGCTGGCCGATGTTTGTTCAGTAAACACACCCGTGAAGTACATTTACCTGTATTGTGTGTGAGGTGTTTTCTACTAAAATGAGTGCATGTGGCTAAAACGGTGTCACCGTAGCCTGACCTGGGGTTAGTCAGTGATTTCTGTTGGGCAACCTACTAGCCTGACAAACCTTGAAGTATTGCTCTAGATTTACTACATCAAAGCCCTTTAATATGTATAAGATCCCCGTCCAATGCCTCCTTTCAAGGGTATAAAGAGGCCCAATTTTTCCACTCTTGCCTGATAACTCAGTCCTTCAATGCCAGGGGTCAGCCCAATGGCTTTTCTCTGCCCCCGCTCTGTGGCTTGGTGTCTCAGTGACCTAAACTGGTCACAGCACTCAGGGTGCGTTCTGACCAGGACACTGCCCATGACCACCTTACAGGCAGGGTTTACCTCCGCCCTGTATTTCAGTCAGTTTACGTGTCCAATACCCAGGTGACAGGCTAAGAACGCTCTGGACTGCGACGTACTTTGTGAGAGAGGGGGGCTGGGGGGAGCTTGAGGGCAAGGAATGACTTCCTGTAACCAGGAGGAGAGGGGACAGAGAAATGACAAGAAAGAAAGAAATTGCATTTATATAACACCATTCACAGTGTCAGGGTGTCCCAAAGTGTTTTGCAGCCAATGTATTGCTCTTGAAGTAAAGTCATTGTTGTTGGGTAGGCGAACGTGACAGCCCATTTGTGCACAGAAAGATCCCACAAACAGCACTGAGATGGGAATGACCGGGAGCAATGTTGGTCAGGCCACCAGGAGAACTTCTTGTTTTGCAAATTGTGCCACGGGACCTTTTACCCGAGTCACTGAACAGGCAGACGGGGCCTCGGCTTACCCTCTCATCCGAAAGACGGCACCTCCGACAGTGCTGTACTGGGAGTGCCGGCCTAGATTGCTGCTCTCCAATCCACAGTGGGGCTTGAACCCGCCACCTTCTGACACAGGCAAGAGTGCTACCACTCAGCCAAACTGGCCCTCGATGTGGGGGCTGTGGGGTGAGATAGGCCGAAAATGGCATCAGTTTTTGGGCTAATTGACCTTTTCCTCTGTTCCTGTGATTCTCTTTCCCCGCCCCCCCCCCCCTGTTCCCCCAACATCAGATTCAGTTTGTAAGTTGATTTGCCAGCTGGCTGTTCACAAGAGCCTCTCTAGATGAGGAGGCGATTTCCTCAGGTTGGTTGGTTTCTGGTGCTTTTCTCTCAGTGCTAGCTGTCATTTGTTGCATTTTAATTCTTTTGTTCTGATTTTGATGCATTTGATAGGTTCCCGTGTAAGGAAAGTGATTTATTCGTGTGGGTTTGTCGCGGCTTGTGGCTCTTTGTATTATCCTCAAGAAACTATTGAAGCAGCAAAGGTGAGTGGTTTGTTTTAATCCCAGTTGCTTCAGACAGTGATACACAGATTGGTTCAGTAGAGTGCAAGAACTTCTACATTATTAGTGTTATCTGGTCATTATCACATTGCTGTTTGTGGGAGCTTGCTGTGCGCAAATTGGCTGCCGTGTTTCCTACATTACAACAGTGACTACACTTCAAAAAGTACTTCATTGGTTGTAAAGCGCTTTGGGACGTTCTGAGGTCGTGAAAGGCGCTATAGAAATGCAAGTCTTTTTTTTCATGGTTCTGAGCTAATATTGGAACTATCGAAACAGGTTTTATATCTGTGGGAAGTACCCTGGGACGTTTTTTAACTTAAAGGTTTAAAGAGCATACCAAAGAAAGGAATGCATTTCCACAGCACCTTTCACAATCTCAGGACGTCCCAAACTGCTTTACAGCCAATGAAGTACTATTTGAAGTGCAGTCACTGTTGTAATGTGGGAAACACAGCAGCCAATCTGCGCACAGCAAGCTCCCACAAACAGCAATGTGATAATGACCAGATCATCAGCTTTTAGGTGTTGGTTGAGGGATAAATATTGGCCAGGACACCGAGGATAACTCCCTTGCTCTTCTTCAAAATAGTGCCATGGGATTTTATACACCACCTGAGAGAGCAGATGGGGCCTCGGTTTAACCTTTCATCCGAAAGACGGCACCTCCGACGGTGCAGCACTCCCTCAGCACTGCACTCGAGTGCCAGACTAGATTTTTGTGCTCCAGTCTCTGGAGTGGGACTTGAACCCACAACCTTCTGACTCTGAGGCGAGAGAGTGCTGCCCACTGAGCCACAGCTGACACTGTACTGACCAGAAAATCTGTTTTAGTGATCGTGATTGAGGGATAAATATTAGCCAGGACACCCGTAGAGTGAGATTAGACTGGGTGGGATATTAAAGGGTGTGGGGAGTGAGCGGGAGAGTGGGATTAGACTGGGTGGGATATTAAAGGGTGTGGGGAGTGAGCGGGAGAGTGGGATTAGACTGGGTGGGATATTAAAGGGTATGGGGAGTGAGTGGGATTAGACTGGGTGGGATATTAAAGGGTGTGGGGAGTGAGCGGGAGAGTGGGATTAGACTGGGTGGGATATTAAAGGGTGTGGGGAGTGAGCGGGAGAGTGGGATTAGACTGGGTGGGATATTAAAGGGTATAGGGAGTGAGCAGGAGAGTGGGATTAGACTGGGTGGGATATTAAAGGGTGTGGGGAGTGAGCGGGAGAGTGGGATTAGACTGGGTGGGATATTAAAGGGTGTGGGGAGTGAGCGGGAGAGTGGGATTAGACTGGGTGGGATATTAAAGGGTGTGGGGAGTGAGCGGGAGAGTGGGATTAGACTGGGTGGGATATTAAAGGGTATAGGGAGTGAGCAGGAGAGTGGGATTAGACTGGGTGGGATATTAAAGGGTGTGGGGAGTGAGCGGGAGAGTGGGATTAGACTGGGTGGGATATTAAAGGGTGTGGGGAGTGAGCGGGAGAGTGGGATTAGACTGGGTGGGATATTAAAGGGTATAGGGAGTGAGCAGGAGAGTGGGATTAGACTGGGTGGGATATTAAAGGGTGTGGGGAGTGAGCGGGAGAGTGGGATTAGACTGGGTGGGATATTAAAGGGTATAGGGAGTGAGCAGGAGAGTGGGATTAGACTGGGTGGGATATTAAAGGGTGTGGGGAGCGAGGAGGAGAGTGGGATTAGACTGGGTGGGATATTAAAGGGTGGGGAGCGAGGAGGAGAGTGGGATTAGACTGGGTGGGATATTAAAGGGTGTGGGGAGCGAGGAGGAGAGTGGGATTAGACTGGGTGGGATATTAAAGGGTGTGGGGAGCGAGGAGGAGAGTGGGATTAGACTGGGTGGGATATTAAAGGGTGGGGAGCGAGGAGGAGAGTGGGATTAGACTGGGTGGGATATTAAAGGGTGGGGAGCGAGGAGGAGAGTGGGATTAGACTGGGTGGCTCGTGGAGAAAGACACCAGCGTGGAGTTGATGGGCCGATTGGCCTGCCTCTGTGCTGTAACTGTCTATGATTCCTGCTTGGCCCTTTCAAGGAGCTGCTGACCGTCACAGTCTCGGTTCACAGCCAGTTAGATTGGGAGCAGAAGGTGCTGGTGTAATCCAGCCTGGTTCAGTGCTGAGAGGGAGGGGGATGTTTCAGTGAAGGAATGACTGAATGATGAGGTGTACGGGTGATAAATATTGTAGTGATGATTTGCAATCCTTTGAAACCTGTATGTAGAGAAAGTCTGTGATTAACTGTTGTGTTTTTCTCAGGTGACCAGTGCAACACTTTATGAAACATCTGTGCAAACGTATTTAACTATTGAATCTCTGTGGAAAAAGTACACAGACAAGGAACAACAACCTGCCCCGACAGTTGGCGGCAATCAGGTATCTTAGCTGTGTGTTTTATAACTGCGCTCAGCTTTGGAAACAATTGGGAGAATCCCCGGGCCTGGGCGGAGCAGACCCCGGGCCTGGGCGGAGCCGACCCTGGGCGGAGCAGACCCCGGGCCTGGGCGGAGCAGACCCCGGGCCTGGGCGGAGCAGACCCCGGGCCTGGGCGGAGCAGACCCTGGGCCTGGGCGGAGCAGACCCCGGGCCTGGGCGGAGCAGACTCTGGGCCTGGGCGGAGCAGACCCCGGGCCTGGGCGGAGCAGACCCCGGGCCTGGGCGGAGCAGACCCCGGGCCTGGGCGGAGCAGACCCCGGGCCTGGGCGGAGCAGACCCCGGGCCTGGGCGGAGCAGACCCCGGGCCTGGGCGGAGCAGACTCTGGGCCTGGGCGGAGCAGACCCCGGGCCTGGGCGGAGCAGACTCTGGGCCTGGGCGGAGCCGACCCTGGGCCTGGGCGGAGCAGACCCCGGGCCTGGACGGAGCAGACCCCGGGCCTGGACGGAGCAGACCCCGGGCCTGGGCGGAGCAGACCCCGGGCCTGGGCGGAGCAGACTCTGGGCCTGGGCGGAGCAGACCCCGGGCCTGGGCGGAGCAGACCCCGGGCCTGGGCGGAGCAGACCCCGGGCCTGGGCGGAGCAGACCCCGGGCCTGGGCGGAGCAGACTCTGGGCCTGGGCGGAGCAGACCCCGGGCCTGGGCGGAGCAGACTCTGGGCCTGGGCGGAGCCGACCCTGGGCCTGGGCGGAGCAGACCCCGGGCCTGGACGGAGCAGACCCCGGGCCTGGACGGAGCAGACCCCGGGCCTGGGCGGAGCAGACCCCGGGCCTGGGCGGAGCAGACTCTGGGCCTGGGCGGAGCAGACTCTGGGCCTGGGCGGAGCAGACCCCGGGCCTGGGCGGAGCAGACTCTGGGCCTGGGCGGAGCAGACCCCGGGCCTGGGCGGAGCAGACCCTGGGTGGACAAGACCCTGGGTCTGGGTGGAGCAGACTCTGGGTCTGGGTGGAGCAGGGTCTGGGTGGAGCAGACTCTGGGTCTGGGTGGAGCAGGGTCTGGGTGGAGCAGACTCTGGGTCTGGGTGGAGCAGGGTCTGGGTGGCGCAGACTCTGGGTGGTGCTATCATCTGAGTCAAGTACTGGACAGAAGCATTTTTCTTCCTCGCTCTGTATATCTCTCTCCATCTGTGCCAATAGAACATAGGCATTGCTAGACGAAAGAAGACCAAGGTTCATCTAGTTCGTCTTCTACCATCCTGGTAGTCACATGATAAAACATTAATGGAGTTGTTGACTAATCATGGCAATCAATCTCTATCAATGAGTCTACAACAGAGCCAGACACGAGGCGAGGAAAACCCCAGTGGTGGAGAGCTTTAGGATCCATAGGTCCAAAGTCTCCTGTTCTTCCCGAGCCTGCGACACTCACCACATCTCGTGTCTCAAATTACTCTGAATACTGTAACCCAAAATGGAGCCAATCCCCAGCTCCGCTCTCAGTGTGCTCCTCTCATTTCCTTTCCCCACCCCCAGACACACTGCCCGCCCTCCAGCTTCCAGAGTTGGGCCGAGGTTGAGAGTATGTCACTTGATCTCAGGGCAGTCCCTCCTTTTTCTGTCCTACTTCTTGCAACAATCCATGATCTCCCATCTGTGCCTCCATCGCCCTGATAACCGAAGGGAACTGTGTCAGAAGAAATACTGTTCACACTCCTGTTTTGGCACTGTACCCCTGTACAGATAGATTGTCATGATAGATTGTCACATTATAAAGGGTTTATGTGGCACTGTGCCCCTGTACAGATTGTCCCATTATAAAGGGTTTATGTGGCACTGTGCCCCTGTACAGATTGTCCCATTATAAAGGGTTTGTGTGGCACTGTGCCCCTGTACAGATTGTCCCATTATAAAGGGTTTGTGTGGCACTGTGCCCCTGTACAGATTGTCCCATTATAAAGGGTTTGTGTGGCACTGTGCCCCTGTATAGATTGTCCCATTATAAAGGGTTTGTGTGGCACTGTGCCCCTGTATAGATTGTCCCATTATAAAGGGTTTATGTGGCACTGTGCCCCTGTATAGATTGTCCCATTATAAAGGGTTTGTGTGGCACTGTGCCCCTGTATAGATTGTCCCATTATAAAGGGTTTATGTGGCACTGTGCCCCTGTATAGATTGTCCCATTATAAAGGGTTTATGTGGCACTGTGCCCCTGTATAGATTGTCCCATTATAAAGGGTTTATGTGGCACTGTGCCCCTGTATAGATTGTCCCATTATAAAGGGTTTATGTGGCACTGTGCCCCTGTATAGATTGTCCCATTATAAAGGGTTTGTGTGGCACTGTGCCCCTGTATAGATTGTCCCATTATAAAGGGTTTGTGTGGCACTGTGCCCCTGTATAGATTGTCCCATTATAAAGGGTTTGTGTGGCACTGTGCCCCTGTATAGATTGTCCCATTATAAAGGGTTTGTGTGGCACTGTGCCCCTGTATAGATTGTCACATTATAAAGGGTTTGTGTGGCACTGTGCCCCTGTATAGATTGTCCCATTAAAAAGGGTTTGTGTGGCACTGTGCCCCTGTATAGATTGTCACATTATAAAGGGTTTGTGTGGCACTGTGCCCCTGTATAGATTGTCACATTATAAAGGGTTTGTGTGGCACTGTGCCCCTGTACAGATTGTCCCATTATAAAGGGTTTATGTGGCACTGTGCCCTTGTACAGATTGTCCCATTATAAAGGGTTTATGTGGCACTGTGCCCCTGTATAGATTGTCCCATTATAAAGGGTTTGTGTGGCACTGTGCCCCTGTATAGATTGTCACATTATAAAG
Organism: Squalus acanthias; assembly: GCA_030390025.1. NCBI lineage: Eukaryota > Metazoa > Chordata > Chondrichthyes > Squaliformes > Squalidae > Squalus > Squalus acanthias. Next base: position 70,747 of record JASTWF010001429.1, read on the forward strand.
GGTTTATGTGGCACTGTGCCCCTGTATAGATTGTCCCATTATAAAGGGTTTGTGTGGCACTGTGCCCCTGTACAGATTGTCCCATTATAAAGGGTTTGTGTGGCACTGTGCCCCTGTACAGATTGTCCCATTATAAAGGGTTTATGTGGCACTGTGCCCCTCTACAGATTGTCCCATTATAAAGGGTTTATGTGGCACTGTACCCCTGTATAGATTGTCCCATTATAAAGGGTTTATGTGGCACTGTGCCCCTGTATAGATTGTCCCATTATAAAGGGTTTATGTGGCACTGTACCCCTGTATAGATTGTCACATTATAAAGGGTTTATGTGGCACTGTACCCCTGTATAGATTGTCCCATTATAAAGGGTTTATGTGGCACTCTGCCCCCGTAGACAACGTGCTGAGGCGGAGTGCGAGCTGATGTAACTCCGGCAATCTGCTTGATGATATTGTATGTAAGAAGATGATATCATTTTGAAAGTCAAATTCTTCACAGTTTTATGATGAAAATTAAACATCCTCAGATTTTGTTCTGTATGTAATTGTTGGAAAAATAATTTGGTGACTCAGTGATGTATTTTTAAAGGCTGAAGATGTTCAACTGCCAGGTCCAACCACTGCCTCTTAAACTGTGTCAGTAACAGGTACGTATAGTTTGAATCTGCACTTTTATATTTGTACAGTTGCATGAATCTAGTTTGGCTCAGAACGGAGGTGTATTTGCATATTAATGGAATAATTATTGATTCTGGAAACATTAATGGGAGGGGGAAAAGCGTTTTCATTCCTCTGTATAACTGTTTTCATTTCCCTTACTCTTGTAATGAGCCCATCAAGTTTCATTTTGAAGAAATAAGATCACAAGTTTTATGCTGGAGACAGGCCACATCGGACCCACTGCCATATATGGCAGAGCCGTCAGTCGGCACGTAAACCCCACAACCATACATAGCAGCCCCATCAGTGGGCTTGCACTGGCACCCTCCTCAGAGGGTCAGCCCAAGCGAGCGTGAGTTTAAAAGTTATGTATAATAATTCAGGTTGCTTCTTGGTCCCCGGGAGCCTCTGGCTGCCATTCTCCCACCTCAGCCAGTCGGCCCACCCCCCCCAGGCCGACTGAGAGGCATGCTCCTCTCTCTCCTATCTCCCCCCCCCCCCCCAAGGCCGACTGAGAGGCACGCTCCTCTCTCTCCTATCCCCCCCCAGGCCGACTGTGTAAGGGGTTTTTGTCTCGGGCTTATTTGTAGGTCAGCCAGTTATGTTTTCCTGGACTGTCCCTGCCCGCTATGCGGTTGCGAATCGCTATTCCCTTTATTATTAGTTCTGAGCCCAGGACTTATCGAGCGGCGATAAAGACAAACGAACAGACCCGTGGATTGGTGCGAGGAAAACCAATGTTTATTTACAGAAGTAAAACTACAGAGAAACAGTATCATATGAAGACGGTTTTACACTTAGCATAGGAAGAGAACGGACACATCGAGGGAAAATCCTAAAATTACAATTTTAGCAATATCCCCATTAATCCCCACCCTTATGCCTAACTAGAATTGTCTTGCGACAGCCAGAAGAAAATAATGCTCACCGTTGAAATGGATGGAAAAACCTGGCCCTGTTTCTGCCGTCGACAGGTGGCTCCGAAGTTTCTGGTCATCTTCTTTGTTAGCTGCTGGCAGACAGAGCGAACCGAGGGTCCAGGCAGAGAGAGAGAAAAATGGCTGGGTCTTCCCAGTTATACCCCCTCCGGTCGCTCTAATCTTCCCACCGATCAGCACATTTCTATTGTCTGATCTGGGCATGATGAATTTTAACAAAAGGTACTGGTCTCAGCCCATCATGTTACATGGCCGGTGATGGTGTGATACCAGTTCTTCAACTGCCACCCTATTGTTCGACAGGTTGGATGATTGTCCAGAACAGTTCCGTTGATGGGCCCAGCGCCGTCTCAATGTCCCCGCCGATTACTTGAGCAAACACCTTGAAAGCCTTATGCATAGACCTGATTGTAATGCATAAGGAAAGGTCCTGTCCTGTTGCAGACATCGGAATACACAAACTGCCAGGCTCTCGGTCACGAGGCCCGACCGCGGCCATTTTATGTCCTGGATTTTAAAACTCAGTCTGACCAGGGTTTCTTTATTAATAAGTCCAACAACAAACATCTTCGGGGGGGGGAACACATGAAATTTTGCGAATCCTTTCAACTGAGAGGCATGCTCCTCTCCTACCCCCCACCCCAGGCTGACTGAGAGGCACGCTCCTCTCTCTCCTATCCCCACCCCCAGGCCGACTGAGAGGCATGCTCCTCTCACTCCTATCCCCACCCCCAGGCCGACTGAGAGGCACGCTCCTCTCTCTCCTATCCCCACCCCCAGGCCGACTGAGAGGCACGCTCCTCTCACTCCTATCCCTACCCCCCAGGCTGACTGAGAGGCACGCTCCTCTCCTATCCCCACCCCCAGGCCGACTGAGAGGCATGCTCCTCTCACTCCTATCCCTACCCCCCAGGCTGACTGAGAGGCACGCTCCTCTCTCTCCTATCTCCCCGCCCCCCCACCCCCAATGGGTTGGGTTGCTGTAAGGGCCATGTTAATGGTTTGTCCCATCAACAATGAGTGCGCTGCGCCTGCCCAGCACCAAAGGAGACAAAGGCCGGGAAAATCCACCCCAAGTCCTTCTTACCCAGGCACCTCCTACAGAGAGAGAATAACTTCATGCTTTTCTCCACCAGGTAGATTTAAAAAAGAGACTGACCGAGAATTGTTTTCTGACAGGTGGACAAACGGAATGATTTATCTCAAGGAATAGAATCAATGACTGAAGCAATATTTCCCTCGTGAAACAAAATGAACTTGAATCATTATCACTTTGTTAATCACATCTTATTTATGACAAATAAATAATTTATCAGAAATGTGATTTTTCTGTTTGTGGAGATGGTTTCAAAACCCTCTCGCAAACAAGTCAAATATCTGTGTATATTGAATATGATCCAATAAAATACCATTAAAGAGCATATGATTTCACTGCATAATTAGATTTGCTTGATTGTGTGTTGGACTGCAACTCTTAGGAAATATTTTTACCCAGTTACAAAATCAGAGAACCTACAGCACAGAAGGAGGCCATTCAGCCCATCGTGCCTGTGCGAGCTCTTCAACTGCAGCTGTCTACCACCCTAATCCTATTTCCCAGCCCTTTTCCCAAAACCTTTTATATTCTTTCTGCTCAAATACTTGTTGTCAGCTGTGGTTACATAAGAACATAAAAAATAGGAGCAGGAGTCGGCCATTCAGCCCTTCGAGCCTGCTCCGCCATTCAATGAGATCATGGCTGATCTTCTGCCTCAACTCTATTCACCAGCCCTATCGCCATATCCCTTGATGCCCTTACTACAGGAAACTCTTTATTAACCAGCACCCAAATATCCGGAAATCTCTCTTAACCGGCAAAATTCTTGAGTAGGTAACCGGGGTTTTCCTTCATCTCTCGTTTAAGATTAACTTTTAAAAAACCCCCGAGGCGTTTGCCTTGTATCGGAGCGTGTAGATTGGGAGGGGAATGTGCAGCCCGGGTAGGCAGCGGACACGACAGATGGTCAGCTGGCGGTCCCCGGGGAGACGGAGCTCCGCATGCAGGCGCATGTCAATGAGTACGGGGCTCTCGTACGTTGGTAGATATAACTCTCCGTTATCCGGACTTTTTGATTAACCGGCACCACGCCGGTCCCATCGGTGCCGGTTAATAAAGAGTTTCCTGTAGTAAGAAATCTATCGACTTGTGTTTTGAATATACCCAATGACTGAGCCTCCACAGCCCTCTGGGGTAGAGAATTCCAAAGATTCACCACCCTCTGTGTGAAGAAATTTCTTCTCATCTCAGTCCTGAATGGCCTACCCTTTATCCTGAGGCTGTGGCCCCTGGTTCTAGACTCCCCAGCCAAGGGAAACATTCTCCCAGCATCCACCCTATCAAGCCCTGTAATAATTTTGTATGCTTCAATGAGTTCCCCTCTCATTCTTCTGAATTCAAGAGAATACAGGTCTAGTTTACTCAATCTCTTCTCATACGACAGTCCCGCCATCCCAGGAATCAATCTTGTGAACCTTCGTTGCACTCCCTCTATGGCAAGTATATCCTTCCTTAGGTAAGGAGACCAAAATTGTACACAGTACACCAGGTGTAGTCTCACCTGGGCCCTATATAATTGGAGTAAGACTTCTTTACTCCTGTACTCAAATCCTCTTGTAATGAAGGTCAGCATACCATTTGCCTTCCTAATGGCTTGCTGCACCTGCACATTCACTTTCAGTGACTCATGTACAAGGACACCCAGGTCCCTTTGAGCATCTGCATTCCCCAATCTTTCATCATTTAGGAAATACTCTGCCTTTCTGTTTCTTCTACCAAAGTGGATAACTTCACATTTATCCACATTATATTCCATCTGCCATGTTCTCGCCCACTCACTGAGCCTGTCGAGATCCCCTTGAAGCCTCTTCACATCCTCTTCGCAACTGACACTACCACCTAGCTTTGTATCATCAGCAAATTTGGAAATGTTACATTTAGTCCCCTCATCTAAATCATTGATATAGATTGTGAATAGCTGGGGCCCAAGCACCGATCCTTGCGGTACCCCACTAGTCACAGCCTGCCATCCTGAAAAAGACCCGTTTATCCCTACTCTTTGGTTTCTGTCTGTTAACCAATTCTCAATCCATGCTAGTATATTACCCCCAATTCCATGTGCCCTTATTTTGTTCACCAACCTCTTGTGTGGGACCTTATCGAAGGCCTTCTGAAAATCCAAATACACCACATCTACCGGTTCCCCTTTGTCTACTCCACTAGTTACATCCTCAAAGAACTCCAATAGGTTTGTTAAACAGGATTTCCCTTTCATAAATCCATGTTGACTCTGCCCAATCTTATTAGTTTCTAAATGCCCAGTTATTGCATCCTTTATAATAGATTCCAGCATTTTCCCAACTACTGATGTGAGGCTAACAGGTCTGCAGTTCCCCGTTTTCTCTCTCCCTCCTTTCTTAAATAACGGGGTTACATTTGCTATCCTCCAATCTGCAGGAACCGTTCCAGAATCTATAGAATTTTGGAAGATGACAACCAATGCGTCCACTATTCCAATGGCCACCTCTTTCAAAACCCTAGGATGTAGGTCATCCGGTCCTTGGGATTTATCGACTTTTAGTCCCATTAATTTTGCTAGTACTGTTTTTTTACTAATAATAATTTCTTTAAGTTCCTCATTCTCGCCACACCCTTGGTTTTCTCGTATTTCTGGGAGGTTTTTTGTGTCTTCCTCCGTGAAGACAGAAACAAAGTATTTATTTAATTTCTCAACCCATTTCCTCATTCCCCATTATAAATTCTCCCATCTCTGACTGTAAAGGACCTACATTTACCTTCGCCAGTCTTTTCCTTTTCACATACCTCTAGAAACTTTTACAATCCGTTTTTATATTTTGCTGGTTTGTGCTCATATTCCATTTTCCCTTTCTTTATCAATTTCTTGGTCCCCCTTTGCTGATTTCTAAAAAGATCACAATCCTCAGGCTGACCGCTTTTTCTGGCAACTTTTTATAAGCTTCCTCCTTTGACTTAATACTAGCTGTCATAAATCGCAAGTAACAACTCAGGAAGTACTACTGGGCGGCCAGCTGGGGCGCTGTCCAGGGAGTATAAATACTCAGGCATGGGCCCACCTTGGGCAGAGACAATCTGGAAACAGGAAGCTAGTGACTGCTAACTAGACCTCCATGTTTTGTTACAAGTTGATTAAAGCCTTGCTTTATGTTCAAGTGCGTAGTGAGTCTTTATTACGTCAATTTAATCAACTTGATATCGTCTCCACGCTTTGGGTGATTCGGAACAACCAGCTGCAACTCGAACCACAGAAGGGAACTAGGGCAAGAAACTGATCCATCATGGAAAAACTCCTTAGACCCGCTCGTCTCGACCTGGACCCGAATGCACCTGCGGCAGCGAAGGTATGGAAGCATTGGTTTCGTACCTTTAGCAACTTTCTTGAAGAATGTGGGGCGGATGTCCCTAATAAGTTACGAATGCTTATCAACTACGTGTCTCCTCATGTGTATGATTATATTGAGGACTGTATAGTCTATGACACTGCTATCGAAATCTTACAGCAGCTATATGTCAAGTCCCCAAATGAAATATTTGCTCAACACCTACTGGCCACAACTCGGCAGCAGCCTGGGGAATCACTTGATGAATTTCTCCAGAAACTTCGCAGGCTCAGCAAGGATTGTAACCTTAAAGCAGTTACAGCTGAACAGTATCAAGAGGAACTAATCCGCGATTCCTTTATCAATGGAATCGCGTCCCCTTTTATACGTCAGCGCCTGCTGGAAAATAAAACCCTCAATTTACGGGCTGCTTATGACCAGGCGTGTTCCTTGGACTTGGCCAAGAAAAATGCAGACACTTATCTCCCACCACGTGCACGGGCGGCGGCTATCTCCTTTAATGAGTCTTTCGGTAGGTCTCGGGCGGATGCCCCCACTGATGTTGACTCTACTCTAACGGACGACGACCCTACCCTAGAGGCCTTCGCTGATGACGACCCCGCCCTAGCAGCATCCTGGCAATCAGGAAGAAAGTGTTTCTTTTGTGGAGGGGCGTGCCATCACAGAAAATTTTGCCCGGCTCGTAATGTGACCTGCAATCATTGCAGCAAGAAAGGACACTTTTCCAAGGTATGCCAGTCACGGGCCTTTGCTAACAAGAAAGGCCGCTCCTCTAAAGTATACCGGTCGAGAGCTCCTGTTAGCTTCACAGCTGCTATCTATGGAGCTGCTCCTCCCCCAAGAACTACTGTTAAGGCTACAGTTGCCGAAGGGAAAATTGCCCCTCCTCCCATCACGGCTGTTTTTCCCCAAAGTTTGTCCCATGCAGCCACGAAGGTTTCGGTAAATGGGCACACTCTAAGCGCGCTAATCGACTCCTGCAGCTCTGACAGCTTCATTAGTAAGCGGGCTGTCAACAGGTTAAAACTGCACATTTATCCCTCGGACAGGGAGATTGCAATGGCTCTGACGACTCTGACCACCAATTCTTCTGGCTTCTGTCTGGTCAACCTCCTCCTCAACGGCCGCACGTATCTCTCCACCCGGCTCGGAGTACTCGCAAACTTATGCAGCGATGTGCTTCTGGGACAGGACTTCCAGAAGCAGCACAAGAAGATCACTTTTGAGTTTGGAGGGTCAAGGCCGGAGCTTACCATTTCTAAGGTGCCGTTTTGTGCACTCTCGGCGGCCTTACTCGGTGAACCCTCCCTGTTTGCCAATCTTCCCCCCCGCTGTAAACCCATAGCCACCAAATCGCGGCGCTTTAGCCAAGACGATCGAGCGTTTATTGAGGCGGAAATCTCTCGCCTTTTAGTCGACGGTATTATCGAGCCATGTTCATCTCCCTGGCGGGCTCAGGTCGTCATCGTGAGGAATCCCTTAAAACAACATAAAAAACGTCTGTGTATCGATTATTCGCAGACTATTAATCTATATACCGATCTGGATGCCTACCCGCTGCCACGCATAGATGACATGGTCAACAACCTTGCCAAATACAAGGTATTCTCGACCTTCGATTTAAAAAGCGCGTACCATCAGGTGCCACTGCAAGACTCCGACAAGAAGTATACGGCCTTTGAGGCCAATGGTCGGCTTTTCCAGTTTCGCCGCCTTCCATTCGGGGTCACCAATGGGGTGGCCGTCTTCCAACGGGCCATGGATGGCCTAGTCCGGCAAGAGAACTTGACGGATACCTTTCCGTATTTAGACAATATCACTATTGCCGGCCATGATCAAAAGGAGCATGACGCCAATCTACAGAGATTTTTTGACGTACTCCGCCGTCGCCACTTAACGTTAAACGAATCCAAATCGGTGAAGTCGGTGCCATCGGTGAACATTCTTGGCTACTGGGTGGGCAACGGTGTTATTAAACCGGACCCAGAGCGACTTCGTCCACTTCAGGAGCTCCCTCCCCCGACGAACCTCGGCTCTCTTCGTCGGGCACTTGGCATGTTTGCTTATTACGCAAAATGGATACCACACTTCTCCGATAAAATACAGCCCCTGCTCCATGCGAAGTCTTTTCCATTGGAAGCTACGGCTATTTCTGCCTTCAACCTCCTCAAACGACAGCTGTAGAAAGCCACGCTTCGCTCCATTGACGAAAATCTTCCTTTTGTGGTCGAATGCGATGCATCGGAGGTGGCGATCTCCGCTACCTTGAATCAAGGTGGCCGACCCGTGGCATTCCTATCCAGAACCTTGCAGGGTAACGAGCTCCATTACCCCCCCGTCGAGAAGGAGGCTACGGCCATCATCGAGGCTGTACACCAATGGGGTCATTTTCTTGCTCGGCGTCATTTTACGCTTATAACTGACCAGCGCTCTGTGGCCTTCATGTTGGATAACGGGGGATCTGCCGGCAACGCTACCGGATCAACTCAGGGAGCTGGACGCTCCCCGTAGGATGGCCACCCGAAACCAGGACGCCGGACAATCTCCAGCCACGACCCGGGATGAGGCCAGCTCAGCACCTGTGGGGACCTGCACCCGGAGTCATGATATTCCCAGTCCTCCACAGGATGATCAAGATGACGCGGACTCTACTGACTTACCGGTACGGGCCAAGCGACCCAGGGACCAGGACACGGTCCGGGGAGACGTGCCTTCCGGTCACAAGCAGAGAGCTAAACGTCTACGGCTATTTCTGGTCCGCCTAGTCCGTTAAAGGAAGACTGGACTTCCAAACCTTTTAGGGAGGAAGAATGTCATAAATCGCAAGTAACAACTCAGGAAGTACTACTGGGCGGCCAGCTGGGGCGCCGTCCAGGGAGTATAAATACTCAGGCATGGGCCCACCTTGGGCAGAGACAATCTGGAAACAGGAAGCTAGTGACTGCTAACTAGACCTCCATGTTTTGTTACAAGTTGATTAAAGCCTTGCTTTATGTTCAAGTGCGTAGTGAGTCTTTATTACGTCACTAGCTTTAATTTCTTTTGTTAGCCATGGTTGGATCACTTTTCCTTTTGGGTTTTTATGCAGTGGTTCAGTGGGTAGCACTCCTGCCTCTGAGTCAGAAGGTCGTGGGTCCAAGTCACACTCCAGACTTGTGCACAAAATCCAGGCTGACACTTCAGTGTGGTAGTGAGGGAGCTTCCGCTGCACCAAGCATCCTCACTCTCTGCACAGAGGGTCCCCGGCCCCTACCCCAAGGTTTCTCTCCCTCTCGACCCTGAGGGTCCCCCCCCTCGCTACCCCTAGGGTTCTCTTCCCCCCTCACCCTCTCTCCCTCACTCTCACATTCTCGTTCTCTGTCCCTCTCACACATTGTCTGACTCTTCCTTTAACACTCTCTCACTGTTTCCCCTTATACACAGAGGGCTAGAAATTCGCTATCGCCCCGGTTGGGACGCTAAAATTTAAAAAGTTGAAAGATTAGCGCCTAATCATTGTCGACTTCTGCGAAATTCGGTGTTAGCGCTCCAGGAAGGAAGTGGAGCGCTAAATCAAGCACTCCACTTCCTTCCTGGAGTGCTAAAGGACGCAGGTAGAGCAGTAGTGGTGCAGCCCTGCACAATGTCCCATGCAGCGCTGCCGAGATCCAAGGCACCTTCCCTCCCTTAAAGGGAAGGGCCATCGCTGCAGGCTCTGCATTGGGACCAGTCAGCTGGTCCCCGACGGCGGCTGCGATCCGGCTCGATCAGCCCCCATGCACTCCAGCAGAGCGCCGGGCTGATCGATCGCGGCCGTAGGAAAATGGAAAAAACTGAAATCATGCATTGCAACGGTTTTTCTACTTACCGCGCCAACATCCGCTTTAACCCCCGAAGCGCCCGGCCTCCCGAACAACGCCTCCTGCAGCTGTCGGTGTTTTTGCCCGGCGATGCTGCAGGGGGCGAAACCGAAGTTCGGGTCCGGGGCGATGCACAGGACAATGACGTCACGATCTCCGGGCGCAGGAGATCGTGGCGCAATGTGGTACCGCTGCAAACCTCTCGGCCAATTTAGCAGGAGTCGTTCATTTCGCCACGCCCGGTCGATAAGTCATTAGCGCCCCGCTATCACCCCCCCCCCCCGAGGCAATAACGGAAGGCGCTAAGGAGGCCAGTTTCTAGCCCTGTCTTGCTCCCTCACACTTTATGTCCCTCTCCCTCTCTCACACTCTTTCCCTCTCCCACACTCTCTTACAATCTCACTCTCTGCCTCTCTCACAATCTTGCTATCTTTCTCACACACTCTCTCCCTCTCGCTCACACTCTCTCCCTCTCACACTCTCTCGCACTCTCCCTGACACAATCTCTCGCTCTCTCACTCGCTCTCTCTCTCACTCTCTCGCTCTCACACTCCCTTTCTCACACTCACTGACTCACACTCTCCCACACACACACACTCTCTCTCTCTGACACACACTCACACACACATTCTCACACTCACATACACTCTCTCCACCACTCTTTCACACTCTCTCTCACACTCACTCTCTCTCACAATCTCTCACACCCTCTCCCACACACTCACTCTCTCTCACACTCACACACTCCAACACTCTCTCTCTTCTCTCCCCCACTCTCCACTCCACTCTCTCTCCCACTCTCCCTCTCCCTCGCTCTCACACTCCCTTTGTCTCACACTCGCATGCACTCTCTCGCTCTCGCACACTTCCTCGCTCTCGCACACTCACTCGCTCTCACACACTCACTCTCTCACACTCACTCTCTCCCACACTCACTCTCTCACACTCTCTCTCACACACTCTCCCACTCTTTCTCTTCTCTCCCCCACTCTCTCTCCCACTCTCCACTCTCTCTCCCTCTCCCTCGCTCACACTCCCTTTCAGTCTCACACTCGCATGCACTCTCTCGCTCTCGCACACTTCCTCGCTCTCGCACTCTCTCTTGCACACACACTCCCTCGCTCTCACACTCTCCCTCGCTCTCGCACACTTACTCGGTCACTCCCTCGCTCTCGCACACTCACTCGGTCTCGCACACTCACTCGCTCTCTCCCTCGCTCTCGCACTCTCCCTCGCTCTCACACTCCTACAGTCTCACACTCGCACGCACTCTCTCGCTCTCGCACTCTCTTGCACACGCCCTCCCTTTCGCACACTCCCTCGCTCTTGCACTCTCCCTCGCTCTCGCACACTCACTCGGTCTCGCACACTCACTCGCACTCTCCCTCGCTCTCGCTCTCGCACTCTCGTCAGGAGAGCCATGAGCACCACAGGAGTGGCCCCAAGCATTTAAACAGAAGTGCGGCCGAGCAGCAGCAGAGCGTCGGAGAGCAGGGGAAATAAACTGAGTAAATTTGCAAAAGTGACGTCACAGTCGACACCGTGAAAGCCAAGTGACGTCACGGCCAGCACGGAGGAGGAGCTCTGAAGGTTAGTAAGTCTCACTCTCACACACTCACTCTCTCTCTCATACACTCTCACTCTTTCTCTCACTCTTTCTCACACTCGCTCTCTCACTCGCTCTCACACACTCTCCCTCTCATTCTCTCTATCTCTCACACTCACATTATCTCTCTCTCTTGCGCCCACTAGCACTCACTCACTCTCGCTCTCACACTCACACATTTTCTTTCCCTCTCTCACTCTCTCTCACTCTCTCTCACTCGCTCTCTCACTCACACTCACTCTCCCTCTCCCACACACACACTCTCTCTGACACACACTCACACACATTCTCACATACACTCTCTCCACCACTCTCTCACACTCTCTCTCTCACAATCACTCTCTCACACTCACTCACACTCACTCTCTCTCCCACACTCACTCTCTCTCTCTCTCTCTCACACACACTCTCCAACACTCTCTTCTCCCCCACTCTCTCTCCCACTCTCTCTCACTCTCTCCCTCACACTCACACTCCCTCCCGCTCTCCACTCTCCCTCCCGCTCTCCACTCTCCCTCCCGCTCTCCACTCTCCCTCCCGCTCTCCACTCTCCCTCCCGCTCTCCACTCTCCCTCCCGCTCTCCACTCTCCCTCCCGCTCTCCACTCTCCCTCCCGCTCTCCACTCTCCCTCCCGCTCTCCACTCTCCCTCCCGCTCTCCACGCTCCCTCCCGCTCTCCACGCTCCCTCCCGCTCTCCACTCTCTCAATCTCTCACACACACACTCTCACTCTCACAATCTCTCACACACACACTCACACACACTCTCACACACTCTCGCTCTCACACACTCTCGCTCTCACACTCACACACTCTCGCTCTCACACACACTCCCTCACACTCCCTCTTGTCTCCCCCACTCTCATTCCCGCTCTCCGCTCTCCCTCCCGCTCTCCGCTCTCCCTCCCGCTCTCCGCTCTCCCTCCCGCTCTCCCGCTCTCCCTCCCGCTCTCCGCTCTCCCTCCCGCTCTCCGCTCTCTCAATCTCTCACACACACACTCTCACACTCTCTCACACACTTTCTCACTCACACACTCTCACTCTCTCTCACACACTTTCTCACTCACACACTCTCACTCTCTCTCACACACTCACTCTCACACTCTCTCACACTGTCACACACTCGCTCTCACACACTCTCGCTCTCACACACTCTCGCTCTCACACACTCTCGCTCTCACACACTCTCGCTCTCACACACTCTCGCTCTCGCTCTCACACACACTCCCTCACACTCCCTCTTGTCTCCCCCACTCTCACTCCCGCTCTCCCTCCCGCTCTCCGCTCTCCCTCCCGCTCTCCCCC